>PVIC010008878.1:0-28034 GCA_004025085.1 Thryonomys swinderianus | reverse complement strand
TATAAAGTCCTTTTAATTGGGGGGTATTTAGAGTGTTCAAGGAGAAAACCACCCTCACATTCATGTCAGATGACAGCTAGTCAATGGAGAGAGAAAAAACCCAACGCTGGCTCCGTTTATCTCTCTGCTTTCACTGCACTAAATTACGGAATTAATAGGCTCTTAGGAAAGACTGACACATAGTTACTGTGAGAAAGACAATTAGATGTGGAAACTCACTTTCCTCACCACATTTAATTTTAACAGGAGGCTTTGAGACTCCATAAATCTCTTTTCTATTTCCTTTCCATTTTCCCTAAGTTCTTCAGAGAAGCACCCAGAACATTTAAAAGGTTTCTCCCTGCCCCTGTCTCTGCCATGTGTGGAGGTTCTGTTTTGTCATGGAGAGTTTCTTTGGAGATCAAGGGGGATTATGGGTACAATATAATTCTGGAGCTTCCTGGGTGATCTGTTTTTGTCTGAAATTTTTCCCTTCAGACTGGACTTTTTCAGTCAGTCACTTGCTTTTTCACTCGGTGAACGCTCTGTCATCTCTCCAGGTACTAAAGAACTTTGTTAATATCACTCTTATTTTAGTCTAAGAGAGATATACACAGGTGCCCTCTGCTGGCAGGGGACACATTCCAGGACCCTCAGTGGACGCCTTGAAATTATGGGTAGGACCAACTCTGTCTCAACCATATATTTCCTGGTGGTACCTATCTATCAGAAAGTTTAATTGGTAAATTAGACACAGGGAGAGATTACTAACAACTAATAGCAAAATACAACCACAACAATATATAACAAAAGTCATAAGAATATGGCCTCTCTCTCAAAATATCTCTTATACTACATTCACCCTTCTTTGTCTTGGGACAATATGAGATGATCCTCAGCCTACACAATGAAATGAAGTGAGGTGAGTGGGACAGCTGCAGGCTGTGCCTAGGAGTCACTTGAACTCAAGCACACACTGCGATGACCATCAAGGGGACGACTGTGGGAGTAATGGCTGGGTGGCATATACAACATGGATCCTCCAGACAAAGGGGTGTGTGAATTTCCACTGTGCTGCTCAGAATGGCACTTGATTTATGAGTTGTTTCAAATCTGGGATTTTCCATGTAATATTTTCAGACTATGGTTTGCCATGGGTAACTGAAACTTTGGATAATGAAACTTCAAATAGAGCAGAACTACTGTATATACTTAGGAAGATGTAGAATGAGCCCGAATTACCTGGAGGAAGAATTTGTTCACATACAGATGTCATTCTGTTTCCTCGCACCCCTCCATCCGGGTCCTGAAGCTTCTGTCTGTGGGGTTCAGCATTCACCTTGGGGAAAATAATCATCTGCTGAATGGATTCCAATCTGATCCAACCTGCTAACCTTTTAGTCAGCCTTTCCAACATTACATATCCAACTCAAATTAGGCTACTTTCTGTTTTATGTGGCCTCATAATTAAATGCAAAGAAAAATACTTTCTGAAGAGCACAATTTTTTTTAAAAGCCTGCTTTTTCCTGCTGTTCAGCAGTCAAGCATTTGTCATATTTTAGTCCTTTAACCACTAGTCATTTCTGACTAATACTCAGCAAGCAGACATGGGGTAAGATTTCTAAGATGATAAATGCTACCCTTCTTATCTTTTGATATCTAGAAGTAGAAATTTTCAAGGAAAAAGGATTTTATACCAAGATGACCATAAATCTCATTGTGTTCACAACAGAAGGCTGACCAGAGGAGTTTATTAAATCCGTAAAGGATTTGATGTATATCAAACTGTTACATAAAGTCAATACTTTGGAGAGAAGCAGACAATAAATACTCAGCAAAAGGCAATATTTCTATCACAGAGAAGGCAATCGCATAAAGATTAGGAGGAGCAATTTCAATATTGCCTCTTTCTGTACAGTAAGGAGGCAGATCTTGTTTTCTAGAATGATCATGAGGCATTGAGTGAGAGTGGGACGGACAACCTTTTGAACTTGGCTAATTCCATCGTCAAGTACAAACTAAGTATCATAGACTGAACGTTTCTGTCTCTTCTACCTAATTCATATATTGAAACTCTAACCCACACTATAGTCATAGACAAAGACAGAACTTCTAAAGAAGTCAGATTAAATGAAGTCACAAGGGTAGGGCCCTGATCCAACAGAATTAGTGCCTTAAATAGAAAGGGCAGCAGAGAGCACTCATTTCCTCTCTCCTCATGCATAAAGAAAAGGCCGTCTAGATACTTAGAAAGATGGCAGCTAGTTATAAGCCAGGAGAAGAGTTCCATGAGAAAAATCAGCCATGCTGCCACACTGATCTTCGATTTTCAGACTACAGAACTTGAGAAAATAAACCTCTTTAAACATCATTTTTATTTTAAACAATTTAAAATTTACAGTTTTGAACATTTTAAGCACATGGGTCACTGTACATTCATGTTGTTGTGCCAGCATCACTACTATTCAAAATTCTTTCAGAATATCAAACTAAAACTCTCTATGCATGAAGTAATAACTGCCCTTTTCTGTTCCTCTGTCCTATGTATTTGAGCATTTAGTACATCGTGTAAGTGTAAACATACAGTAGTTGACCTTTGTGTCTGACTTATGTCATGTAGAGTACTGTCTTCAAGGTTCATTCACTTTGTAGAGTGTGTTAGAATCTATTCTTTTCTGAGGCTGAGAAATAATTACTTGTATATACATACCATCCATTGATGGGTAGTTGGGTTATTTCTATCTTTTCGTCACTATAAATAGTAGGGAATAGGAAATTGATATATTCTTTTGGAATATACTTAGAAGTGGTATTGTTGCCAAGAATCTTCTTATAATTCATTTTTAGGACTTTCCCAGGCAAAATAAACATGTTTGAAAGTCACACAGTTCATAGTACTTTGTTGACGTAAGCTTTAGTGGACTTCAGACAGTACGTGATTTCTGCATGAGAAGCTATTCCCAGTTCCAAAGTGGCAAAGTGCTCACTTTACTCAACATGTAAAGGCCTGGGACAAACTGGAAAGTCTTAAATCTCTCCCAGTTGTACTGCTATCTACATAGATACAGCTGCTATACTTGTTCTGTACTATACACTTTCAGGCATCATTGTAAGTGATTTCTTGAGAGAATCCTTACATTAAACTTTGAAGAGTAAGGAGTGATACCCCTATTTTTCATCTGGAAACCCTGAAGTTCAGAGATATTGACTAACCTTTGGTCATGACTGCAGTGAAGAGCCAATTGTGATAGTTTCCAGGGTGACCAACCATTCTGTAATTCTGGATCTTCAAGTCATGCTTCTCCCCCCAGTAAGAAATCTGAGGCTTAGAGTTAGACTTGACAAGACCAGCACTACACAATGGGAAGGGAAAGTTTTGTGGACTACATAGGTATTTGTCTATGTACTACTAAATATCTGGATATTTGGATGTATCCAAATAGTTTATTTCATTTTCTAACTGACCCAGTTTTTCTTAAGTGGCACTAAATGTACTTTGAGAGGATAGATCATTTTTTCCTTCCCTTCACGCCATTTCCCACTCTCCCTTCTTTTCATGAACTCACTCCCCTTCTCTTCATAATATGTGTAAGAAAAGGAATCATGAGAGCGGTCCCTGAGTGGACTACAGTGATGACTTGAATAAGCAGTGACCACAGCCAAGAGAGTACATGCCTCACCTCCGGAAGTGGTTATTTCCTCATATTTGGGGGGTATCATGTTTAATCTTTCCAACAAATCTATGGGCAATTTGAGGTGGCTCTGTTCTGATGCCCCTGCTGACCACACCTTGAATGGAGAATGCTCTTGGTAAAGGTATACCTCCCTTTCCAATACTCCTAGTGAGGTCACGCCTTCAAGCATAGGTCAGTGGACCCCCTATTGAGATTCAGGCCCTTTCAGTCTTGGGAGTTCTTTACTGCTTCTAGTTCTGGTTTGAGGAGCAGCCATTACTGCCAAAGAGGAAGACCATGTTTTGAGGGTCCTCTTATTGACAGCTGTTCTCAGGTGGAATCTCACTACCACCACTCAGGTCAGTCAGGTAGCTAAGCTTGGGACCTACCGCTGCTCTAGGACCACAGACCTCTCATTTCTTTCCTTCAATTCTACAGGAGTTTTCTTTCTAATCTCTGTGTCTCTCTTTCTCCAAAATGCCATCTTTACCAGATCATCTCACTTTCCTCTTTTACCCCTCTTTTACCTCTTTTATGAACCCTCAGAATTTTCTTCAGAGCCGAGGAAAACCCAAACCAGAAATACAGCTTTTACTTTAGGCCCGACCTATACCTCCCTAAAGACTGCAAGTCTAGAGTTGACCTCCAATTTGAATAGGAAAAAATTAGAAAATATAGGAAGAGCAAAATCAAAGACTTACAATATTCTATGGTCACATGTCCATGAGCAGTACACACACATACCACTATGAATGTGCACATCACAAATACTATTCATAAGAGTTACATGGGCATTTGCATGTTTTGTATGTGTTTATGAAAGTGTATCTTTTGACAAAGGCCCCAGCCTGGCTCTAACCTGGCTGCTTACTATCTGTCTTTGAATTTTCATATTCTTTGTCCAGTGCAGCTTCAGAAGCCAGTAGACCAGCCCCTGAAGGACTGAGTGAATGGTAGCCGCTGGCAGCTTTGGGTTGGACTTGTCCTCTATTCTTGGTTGGAACTATCTTGACCCCATCAAATGACCTTGAAGGCTCCTTCCTTAGGGCTCCATGCATAGAATGTATGCTTTTAGGAGCAATAATTCAAAATGAAAATCTATGACCAAATTTCCATGTGGCCACAAGGCAGCCTCATACTCAGAGCGGGCAGGAGGCTCTGGCCTGGAGACAGTACAGCTCCTCAGCTCTCTGCATGAAGATGGCCACAGCCCTATCCAAAGGTCAGATGAGTGTGCAGCACCGTCTTCAGCCAGAGGAGCATCTTGGGCTTCTAATATCCACGACTCTTATCTGCTCTGCTCTGGGCTCAGGTGTCAAGTTTCCCAGGTGACCCCTGGCTAAGATCTACGATGCTAAGACGTTCTTAGCCTGATCCCCTGTCTTCCCTGAGCCGCTGGGGACCTTTGTTTGGCCCTTGGATTGAGGACTTAATTTGTCACCTAGACCAAGGTCCTACAGCTGTGATGAATGGGACCTAGCCAGCTCTGCTGCTCAACCCTTGGGGCCAAACCAATCACATACTTCTTAGACTCCTCATCCTTCCTGCTATCTGAGGCTTAGAACAGTAACTTTAAAAGCAAAAACCTTTATATCAATCCTGCCCTACTGTATTTATCGTTTTTTATTCTACTATTTCAAATAAATAATGTAGGTGCAAAATTCTAAAAGCAAAAAATGATCAGAACAGAAAGGACCACTCCAACCCCAGAGTCACCATCACTGTCTGCTGTCCACAGGAATCACTGTCCATAGTTTCTTGTGTTTGTTTCCAAAGTGTTCTACAGACTTAAAACCGTGGGTTCTGTATAACTTGCATTATTCGATGGTGTGGCCCTGAGCTGTCCTGGAAATGTCATGTGGATTAAATGAGCATATCCTTAAATAGAGTATTTGATTCCATGATGTGTATCACAGATTTTAGTACCATTTATAGAATGCATTGTTTGTCTGGTTAAAGAAATGTTAGAAACTGAAATACTCTCTGCCTTTCCTCTGATTTCTTTCTTTTTTTTTTTTTTTTCCTGCACAGGGTGGAGGGGGTGGGCATGGGGGTTGGGAGATCCTTTTATACAACAGGTTCCCATTTAGATTTGGCCACCAGTGACTGATAGGAGAGTGGGTATGGGAGGAGGGGAGAAACCAAGGTGTTCTCTGCCTCTCCTTAGTCCTTCCAGTCTCTGGGTCATCTGGATCAATGTTTGCACCTCTGCTATAGCCTCAGCTGCTACCAAGTAGGTTATACACGGTTTTAGATTCTCACGGGCAGCCTTGTTTCAAGTTTTCACTTTCAGTTTCTGCTGGAGGTCATGGGTCCTGGAATTTAGAAATAAAGCCCCCTTTTCGCTTTCTATAGGCCTGGAGGAATTTTGTACTCTGTAGCCAAACGGGTCCCTCTAAATAGAATCTCTTCATCCCATTCTCCAGTTTGAAATGTAGCCTGGGCTCTCCACATCCCTCTGACGGCCACTAAAGTCCTCCCTGCGGAGTGTGGTCCTCTGGGGCCCTTAGATGAATCTTGTACTACTCCTTTAGCGCCCTCTACCAGTGAGGGCCGCACATGCAGAAACAACCTTCCCTGTTCACACTGGCTGTGTCTTGTCTTTGGGACTTGAGTGGAATCTCTCTGTTCCCTCTCCTTCTACCTCACCATTGTCCAATCCTACTCATCCTTTCAGCCTCATTTTAGATGCCACTCCCTCCAGGAAGCTTTCCAGTGCTGGCTATTTCACCATGGTTTCATTTTTCCTCTTTCTGTCCCTCTTCCCACAAACTCTAAGCTCCAGGAGAGCAATGGATGTATTGGTATCAGTTAAATTCTCTGTCTGCTCACTGCCTGCCACCCACAGGGACTCAAATGCCTGCACCCCCTGCCTGTGGAGCCTGACTATGAGGTAGGGGATTAAAGGCCAGCTCCCCTCATCGTATGAGGCTGCAAAACACAGCTGGCCTGAGTGTGGAGAAAGGCTTTATTCTTCTCAATTGAAAACTAGTCGCTGCTCATTTGTATCTGTGGTGGAGGCACCAGATATGAATTGCCCTTAGCCCATCTGAGGAAGTGACTGGTCTAGTTTTGAAGGAAACCCTCCCTCTGGACACATAGTTCAGAGATGTATAGATTTGGAGTGCAGTGATCTTAGACATAGCCTGCCTGTTAGTTCAGAGGTTGCAAAATGGTGCTAATGAGGACAGGGCCACAGGGTCAAACCAACCCAAGAAGAGGGATTATCAGAGAGCAAAGCACAGGGAAGTACTCGCTTCCACACTGAACCTGGCTGTTCCCTAGATTTGGCCCAGCCGCTGCCACAGCCTGAGAGTCCCAGGATCAGATCCTTGTTCCCCAGAACTTCAGAACTTATTGGCTTAGTAACACTGGAATCCAGAATCAGGCATGGGTGATGAGACATATGCCCATTGCCTGTGCTTGTGCACTGAGGTCAGTTAACTCAGGATGCAGGAGTTGGACGTTTGTTATGCTTCAGGTTCCATGCTGCAAGCCAGTGGCACACAGAATAGTTCCAAATATCAAAGAGCTTAGTGTTGGGCTGGAGAGCAGGACAGAGAGCTCAGTGGTGGTCATGGCCATGAGGTAGTAGAGGCCTCTCGAGTGTCCCCAGAAGACAGAGGGTCAGAGGGGACCTCTCTCCTGCACCGGGCATGGCTACACCTGAGAGTCATTGGATGCACCTGTCAGAGAAGTCACCGCAGGTGCTGGACTCACCATCAGAGGAAGCAAGAGTGTTCGGGGTGTAGATTCCCAAAGCAGGATGGTCCCAAGAATGAGTCGCTCCGTGCTCATCTGACTGCACAAGACACAGCTCTGCATGGCCCCACCCAGTCTTCTCAGCACAAGCGCTTTGTTGTGAGGAGAGAGGTGCTGTCTCCTTCATCTGCATCTTGGAGCAACATTAGTTGGAGGGGCAGGAAGGCTACGGAAGTGAGATGAGGCAGCTCACTGTCAGTGGGAAAGAGGACAGATGGCAAAACCCCCTCTTGTTAGTGTACTCAACAGAGTTTCCAAAGGTCCATGCATTTCTCCTATCTCAGAGTTCGAGGTTGGGAGTAGGACTTTTACTGGGATGCAGGTAACATTTAGGCCAATGACTTAGATGATTACCTTAGTTCACGGTAGAGTAAGTCTTGATCCTATAGCCTCAGATGACGTGACCAGGACTCAGGTCCTCTATCTTGTCACTCAAACTCCTCTACATTAGTTCCTATCTCAGTAGAAATCTACTTTTGTGACCCTACATCTACCATTTTGGGGGGATTCTGTACTCCTTGGTCCATATTCTCTAGGAAAAGTATTTTTGCCCCAAACAGTACACAAAATACCTGGGTCTCAGGTGGTTGGATCAGCTTGGCTGACAAAGTTTCCCAAGATAAAGAGACACTCTGACTCATTTAGGGCTGGCCATTTAGCCCTATGTAGGAGGGAACAAGACTTGGCCAATGAATTCAACTTCCTCTGAAGCACTAGGATGAATGGGAGAAAAATAACTGCCTGCAGTATGGGCAGTATAGTTAATCAGGAGAAGAAATACTGGTGCTGGGTGTCTTTGGTCAGTAACTGCCTTCTGTGTACCAAATCCAGAAGCAGAGACAGGAAAGAAGTCAGAGCCTAGGAAATCAGAGATCATGAAATCACACATCCCCATTTTACAGATGAGAAAATAAAGGCCAGAGAGGGGAATAAAGGGACAGGCATGGCATAACAGGACCACAGCAGAGGTGGGATTCAAACCTACTCCACTCAGCCTTGTACCAGTACTTTCCTCACACCCAGGTAAGAGAAACAAAGGTGGGAGGAGAAAGTGTTTACGTTCCAGCTTCTTGCTTTTTTCTGCCAGGAGGGCCAGGGATGGGATGGCGGCACATTTACCTTAGAAACAGGGACAACATGGTGATTTATGCTTGCTGTGAAATTTTCTATAAGCTATCAATAGTGTAAAAGCAGTGAACAACAGTAAAAGCTCTAACCATTCCACGTAGGAGGCAGACAAAATGAACAGACACTTTCACCAAGGATGTGCAGCTGACCAGTTAGCACATGAAAAGCTGTTTCGCATCATGAGCCACTAGGTAAATGCAAATTGAGCTCACAATGCAATATCAACTCTCCACCTCTCAGAATGACTGGAGTCTTGCAATAGTGACAGTACCAATATTTGGAGAGAACATGGAAGAACTGGATCATCCCTACGCTGCTGGTGGGATGTACACTGGCACAGCCGCTATGGAAAGGAATTTGTCAGTGTCTTTAAAAACTAAACGTGCAACTACCATATAATCCAACAAATTACACTCCTGTATATTTATTCCAGAGAGATGGGAACTGTGGTGTGTACAAAAAGTTGTATGAAAACATTCATGGCAGTTTAATTTTAATAACTGAAAAATCCAATCAGACATATATCTTCAACAGGTGAGTGTGTAAACCAAGTGGTACATCCATACTATGGAGTTGTTCTCAGCAATAAAAAGGAGCAAACTATTGATACACATAACAACTTGGATGATTCCCCAGAAAATTATGCTGAAGGAAAAAAGCCAATCTTCAAAGTTGCAGAGTGTATAATTCCATTTACATAACCTTTTCTGAGATAGCAGAATTGTAGAAATAGAGAACAGCTTCAAAGTTAACCACAGTAGGGTGGTGGTGGTAGTGGTAGGTAGAGAGGTAGAAGGAGACCATAGAAAGGGAGAGATTTTTCCACTATCTTGATTATTGCATTGTGTACATGGACCAACACAAGTGAAAAGATTAAATAGAACTTAATACGTAGCCACTGAGATCAAGAAAAACTGGAGCAATGTGAACAAGATGGATGAATCCTATCACTGTCTATACCCCAATCGTGACTATAGTACGGTTCTGATAAATGTTATCACTGGGAGAAGTTGGACAAAGTGTAGAAGGATCACCTGTCCTCCTCATTACAACTGCAAATTCTGTTTTCAAGAGCATAGATTACTGCAAGACGTTTTCACTCTGCAAGGGGGTTGCATTCCTCTTGAGGACTCTGAGACAGGAAATCGGCTCTTGGTCATGGCTCTGAGAAGAGCCAGAGGAGCTCCCTGTGCAATTTTCCCAGTGCTTCCTGCAGCTGGAAGCTGGGGGATCCATTAATGGTGAATCCCTGCAGCCATCAAACACCTGTTGCCAGTGATAAACTCGTCATGAATGGCCCTTAGGCTGCCTGGGAGGCAGAAATAAACGGCAGACACACATTTGAAGAAACCAAAGCCTTTCATGAAAGACGACTGGACTGGGAAGTTTTTTCATTTTCTGAGTCCTTGGAAAAAGATCCCGACATAATCACTCCTGAGTCCAGGATAAATAAATACAGAAAGCGCTTCAGGAACGCAGCACTTCAGATGGGTTTTATCGATCGGCTCCCCTGCGTTTTTGCAAGAAATGCTTCAGTGCCTTTGCTGTGGCCCGGGAACACGGACACGATTGTTTTCATTATAGGAGGGCATTGCTTTGGAATGAAAGATGAAGTGGGGTACGTTCCACTTTCACCTTGGGGCAGTGCGGTGCCTGGGCTTGGATAGACATTTCATTATTTTCAAACAAATATCATCTTTATTCAGATATTGACTGTATTCAGAACCAGAATGATCACTAGTGCTTTTTGTCACTCGAATGAAAGAACAATGCACAGCCTAAGGGTCATTAATTTCATTCCCTCCAAAAAAGTGATATTGTTATTGTTTTCTCTCCCTCTCTCTCCCACTTTGTGTGTGTATGTGTGTGTGTGTGTGCACGCGCATGCATGCCTGTGCTGAGAAAAGCAATGTGAGCAAGTCAGACTGACAGAGCTTTCATCTTTTTATTAACTCTGTAAACTTCTGTTCTCTTCTTCTAAGTGGGTTGCTGTCTTTGCTGATTTTGTCCTCCTTTCTGGAAGGAGACAGAAGTGCCTGGTGGTGCAGGGATAGAGTGAGAGTCTGGCCACCCAGTTGGCACCACAGCAGTGAGTTGGTGGCCTGGGAACCAAGTACCTGTGCTGGGCACTTTGGTCACTCTAAACACCCCGGCTGTGTGACCTGGTGTACAGTGGCTCTCTTTGACACTCCATACTCTCATAGGTGCTGGGGGACAGTGACCTAAGTGGTGCCTCTGTGTCTATGACAGCTATTATGCTTATGGATTTTCTACATATATAGTTTCCTTTGATAAGCCCTGCTGGGGATAAGGGGTGGGCTCAGGTAGTAAACTATACGACAAACCTCCAGTCCATGAAAGCCCTGTTTCAATCACCCATTTAATTATCTTTGTACTTCTTGGTTTTCTCTCATCTTATTTTAACCTCCTTCCTAGTACCTGAGATTTACAGCTGTGACTTCAGCTTGTACACCTCTAGGAACAGGACACTCTCTACCTTCAGTTCAGTCTAGATCATTGGGAAGTTTTACTCTTGGTGAGTTTTTTCTCCTGCTGAACAGAGAGACATTTCCCTCCCAGTCTTCATTTGGCTCTCTGGAGATCATGAATAAGGCAAATTTTCCTTACAAATGACAGCTCTCAAATGATGAAGGATGATCATCAAGACCCCTTAGTCTGGCCCTCTATAGAGTCAGTGCTCCTGGGCCCTGAATCATTTATAGGATGGAGTCAAGAGATCTTTATCATTCTGGCTTTATTCTTATAAATAAGTTATATAGCTAAAAATGTCCCTTCTTATGTATATAAAATTGATCATAAAAGTAATATAAGATGACTAGAGAAAATTTAGTTATTAGGGGAAAAACCATCCCCAAACTTGTGCTTTTAACCTAATTCTTACCCGTATTTTGGTACTCTCTTTTTGTATTTTTTCTATGTGTCATTTATAGCATTCAAGTACAAGCCTGAATTTTTTATTTCTTTCTCCACTTGATATCATGTCAAAATTATTTTGCAGGGTGTTCATAGTCTTCATACCACTGTTTTTAAAGGATGTGTGCTCTTCCGTCTACTGATATACATACAGTGTGAAGAATTATTAGATTTTCTTCATGCTCTTGCTCACATACCTAATTGGGTCAATCAAAATCCTGAAACAGCTGATCTTCTAAGACTGGCTACAGACCAGTTCTGCTACAGCAGTGAGGCTCCAGGTTCCCAGGAAGCTATTGGTGCTATGACTAGAAGACCATAGTAACTCATCAGCTTGGGGTCCAGGAATAGTCTTCCACAACTATCCCATATTTCCGACCTTGTTCACATTTACACTAAAGAATTTACCCCCTTCATTTCAATTTCCTACACTTTAAAACACGTTTTAATTTTGAAATAATTATGGTTTCATAGGAAGTTGCAAGAACTGTACAGCAGTTCCTGTGTTTCCTTCATTCTTTCTTCCTCAGTGTTAGCATTTTGCCTCACTGTATAATGCTAACACCTTCAAGAGCTGCGTGATCATTTTGCATCTTTCAGAGGAGAAAGAACAAAATGAAGGCCCACAGGCCAGATTAACTTGTTAGCTGTTCTTTTTTCTCTTTCCATTTGCTTTTACAAATAGATTTCTATTGGAGCATAGTCACACACTCCTTCATTTAAGTGTTGTCTCTGGCTGCTCTTATGTTACTTCAGCAGAATGAGTGGTTTATGTCAGAGCCAAGAAATCTCCAAAGCTGAAAATGCTTCTCATTTGGCCCTTTATACAAAAACAAACCAGTAATCTCTTGTGTTAGTCAACTTTCTTTCAGTATAACAAAGTACCTAAGATAAGAGAGTGATAAAGATAAACGGTTTATTTTGCTTTTACAGGTTCTAGGTCCTGCTCAGGAGGATCATTTCTTTCAGGCCTCTCTTGGGGCTATTTGATTGCAGAAGTGGAGCAGTATCCCCCTCATGGTGGGGAGCAAATAGATGAAGAACAAAAATGTCCTGAGTCTCACAATTCCCTTTGAAGCTGTACCCTTAGTAGCTCTCCCAAGGCTCCACTTCCTAACACCTTCACCTCCTCTCAGCAGAACCACCCCAGGGACCCAGACCTTGACCACACAGTCCTTTGGGAGATACTCAGTATCCAAACTTCAGCATTTCTTTTTTTGGAGAAAGATGTTAAAACACCTAAGATGCAAAGATTAGATATCATGCATGAAATTAAAAAAAACAACTATAGATGCCTGGAATGGACTTTGATGAAGAAAAAACTATTTATTGAACTAGAACAAGGCAATCTATGTATGAAATGATGAGTACCAAAAAGATCAGAAACAGCAAAAGAAGCCACAAGATCAAATATCTCTATGATTAAGATTAAATAATTAAGTCATACTCAGTTACTAAAGTAAAAATTTATGTTTGGCAAAAAAGAAATTCAACTATAAATTGTACATTAGGTGTCTTTTTAAAAAATCATAGATTGAATTAAAGGAAGTTGTGATTAAATGCCTATGCATTGTCTTATCTTCGTCTGGGGACCAACAAAAATGAGAGCAGAAGAAAAAGAAAGTACGATCAGCAGTGTCAAAGAGAGCAGATGCAGTTTCAGCAGTGGAAAGGAGACGTAAACAATCTAAGATGGAAGAGCGGTAATTAGTTGTGCAAGTAAAGAAAGCCACACTGCGGAGTCTGAGTGGAGGGCTACAAAGAGAGCAAGTGCCCCTTTGCCTTCGAGATCCCAGAGAAACCTGAGATGCTGAAATCCTAAGTAAATTGAGTAGAATAATAATCTTTAAAATGTAGGTTAATTCAATATCTGCCTGCTCAGGTTTCTTTCCTTTTCCTTCCACAGAACATCTGTGCTATGATCTGGGTTTTAAATGAATTTCAAAGGTCATGTGGTGAAGACTTGTTCACCAGCCTACGGTGCCATTAGGAGATCGTGGAACATTTAAGTGGGCACTTAGTGGGGGTGGGGAGTAACATCACTGGCATCATGCCTTGAAGGGCATATCTAGACTCTGGCCCCTTTTTGTTCCTTTTTCCATGAACTTCTGCCTTGATGCTGTGTCTCATCACAGGCCCAAAGGGACCAGAACAAGAAACTGTAGGTGAGGGGGCCAAACCACTGAAATGGTGAACCAAACAAACCTTTCCTTCTTTTCAGTTGATTTTCTCAAGTATTTTGTCACACTCATAGAAAGCTGACTAGTACAGTCTTGTGGTCATCATTGTTCTTCTAAAAGTCTTTTGAGAGACCTCAGAGAAAAGGGCATCTCCTCTTCCTGGCATTTAGGTCTCACAGTTTTGGTCATCCAATTTAATCACTCCAAAGCAACACCCATAAGTGGATAAGCCCTACCCATGTATCAGAGTATCTTGCAACTTTAGAATTCCTCATTCATGAAAAAATAATTAAACAAGGCATTACCAAACATTTGAGGGAAGCCTCTGTGATAGTTTTCTGCTGCTGAGTAGCACAGTATCTCCCAAATTTAGCAGCTTAAAATAAGAACCACTTATTATCTTGCAGTTCCTATGGATTCAGTATTTGATGGGCCTTAGTTGAATGGTTTTGGTTCAAGGTTTTTTACAAAATGCAAATCTGAATGCAGGAGAGTTTGATTCCAAGATGGCCCTCTTACATGACTGTGAGCACGAGGCCTTAGATCTTTGCTGTCTGGTGGCAGATCTCAGTTCCTCATTGAGTGGGCCTCTCCACGCGGCCGCTGGAGTTTCCTCATGCTCTGCCTGCTGGATTCCTCTAGTGAGTGATTTTAGAAAGAGAGCAAGAAGGAAACCTTTATAACCTGGTATTGGACATTTTACACTATCATTTCCAGTTTCTTCTCCTCTTCTCCTCTCTAGAAATAAAACCCTAAAACTAGTCTATACTCTGGAAGGTGGAATTAGATTTCAACTCCTGAAGAAAGGAATATTAAAAGCACTATGAAAACATTTTAAAATGCCAAAACCACTAGCAAAAAGAAAAGATAAATAATAGAAAGTGGTGAAATCTTTCTTAAATGGGAAAGGATCAAGAAATGGAGAGGGAAGAGGAGAGAAGGGAAAAAAGAGAATGAAAGAAGAATTGAGATACAGTATGTGATGTACATGTACCAACTCCCTATAATGAATGCCATCACTGTGTAATGCACACACGTGCTAATAAAAAAATAGAAGTAATTTTAGAATAAACTGAAGCAACCCAGGCAAAAAGAGAATAAAAATGTCTAATGGGTGTCCTCAGCCATATTTAAGAGGGTAATACATTCATTAAACAAACAAAATGGATGTCATGAAAATAAAAGAGACATGGAAAATTTAAAAATGATTTCTAATTTTTCTCACTTGCTTAAGAAATATTTTTCAGTTAAGGTGAAATTTACATAACAAAATTAACCATTTTAAAGTGCACAGTTATGGTATTTAGTGCATTTGCAGTACAAAAGTCACATCTTTCTTGTCCCATAACTTTCATAATTCCAAAGAATATCTTGTGCCCATTTAAAGTAAATCCCCATCCCTTTCCCAACTTCTTACCTGACTTCTGTCTGGATTTTCCTGTTTTAGGCATGTCATTTAGACAGAGCCATATGTTATGTGACCTTTTGTGTCTGGCTTCTTTCATTTAGTATGTTTTCATTTGTTGGATTCTGTTTTATAAATTAATAGAATAATTGGAGGCTAGATTTTAAGGTATCAGTAAGAAAGGAAAATATAAAGGAAAAGAGAGGAATAGGAGAGAAATATTTAATAGAAGTTCCAGACTGTGTAGAGAAAATAGTCAGGATTAGTTTATGATAGAAAGAAAAAAAAGACACTCCAAGAAGGGTCTCTAGAATCCAAAGGACAAGCATATGAAATAGGAAAAGACCCACATTACCATAAACTACTGTGACACTTCAAGTTATGAGAGGAGAAGATACAAGAATTCCAGAGGAAGGAGCGACAACAAAGCACAACGAAGCAAAAATGTAAGAAAATCAGAGCGTACGACTTTTTCCATCATACACTATGCTTGGAGCTTAACCTTTGTGAGTTATAACTCCATGGTTTTATTCAGGTTATTCACTTACAATGCAACAAAGCTTAAAACTAAAATCAACATAATATGTCCCCTCACAAATCAATCTACTTGAAACTAAAACCAAACTCTTTTACAGATGACTCTTCAATCAAAGAATAAATTAAACCTGAAATTGAAGCATATTTGGAGGATGAGAACATATGAGAATGAAAATACTAAATATTGATGCTTAAAAAGATCACTAGAGGGGCCAGAGGGTTAGCTCAGTGGTTCCGGCACCTGCCTCACAAGCACAAGGTCCTGAGTTAAATCCCCGGTAACCACATACAATGCTGGGTGTGGAGACTCACGCCCACCAGCAATCAATACCACATACCACAGTGCCGGGCGTGGTGGCTCACGCCTGTCATCCCAGCACTCGGGAGGCAGAGACAGGAGGATTGCTGAGTTCGAGGCTTGCCTGGACTACATAGTGAGCTCAGAGCCAGCCTGAACTACAAAGCGAGACCCTGTCTCAAAAAAAAAAAAAAAAAAAAGGATCACTAGAAGAAAAATTTACTCTTAAAACATTCATATCACTAAGTGTAAACAGTATGTTGAACAAGTAGAATTCATTTAATTAAAATGAATCTTTATTTTTCACTGTCCCAAAGAATACAAGGTACATACTCATTACTTTTCTGGTAACTCTCAGGTAGCTAAATACTTTTGTGTAATCATTTCAGAAAGGAGACTTAATTATATGATTCAGAATTCTGTCACTATAATAAATATCTGAGACAATTAACTTATAAAGAGAAAAGGTTTATTTTGGCTCACAGTTTTGGAGGCTTCAGTCCACTAACAGTTGGCCCTGTTGCTGTTGGTCTTAGAGCAGGGCAGTACATATGGCATAAAATATGTGAAAGAGAAAAATTGGTCACTTCTAAAGTGGGGAGAAAATCCAAAGAAAAGGAAAAGACAAGGATCCCATGAAAGGCATATGCACAATGGGCCAAAGACCTCCTACTAAGACAACTTCTTAAAATTTTCACCTTCCAATAAGTTAAACTGGGGCCATGCTTTTAACGTGGGAGCTCTTGGGGGCCATTTAAGATCCAAACTACATTGATAGACTTAAGTGATGGTCTTAAGTACCTGAAAGTATTTCTGGTTCCTCTCTTGCCATTCCCATCCACAACCAATTTGACTTTGAAGCTGAGGGGCAGGAAAAGAATGGAATCCAGGAAAGTATTTTCTATTTTTTAATTGAATTCTTCATTGTCACATTTTATATACTACTCACAATCACACTCAGCATTGGGGAATTTGTACCAGTATAAGACATGAGTTAATTCTCATTTTTACCCTTATCCCTACCCACCCTCATCCCCCACCTCCTATATACATATGCTTTCTTTTTCTTTTCAAATCATATTTATTCCTTCCCCTCACTACTTTCCCTTACCACATTCTCTTTGAATATTTCCTATTTCACAAAATCTATCATACATTCTAGAACTCATTTACATCTACAGGTTCTCATACCAGAGAAAAGATATGGTATTTACATATCTGCGATTTATTTATTTCACTTATTAGTGTGTTCTCAAGGTGTGTCCATTTGCACATAAATGGCTCAAACCTATCATTGTTTATGGCAGAGTAATACTCCATTTTATTTTTTTAAAACCCCACGTCTTCTTTATCCAGTCTCCAGTTGATGGGCATCTGGGTTGTTTCCAAGATTGGGCTATCACTAACTGAGCTGCTATGAACGTGGGTGCACACATGTCTTTACAATATGATTCTTTTAATTCCTTCGAGTGTATTCCTAGCAAGGAATAGCAGGGTCAAATGGGACCTCTAATCCTAGTTTTCTGAGGAAAGTATTTTCTTGACTAGAACTATCCTAAGGTGACCTCACATGGTTTGTACTTGTAATATGGTTAAAGCTAACCCTCATCCACACTTTCTTGGTTTCTTAAGAGGTTCTGTCACTGAGTTTTTAAGCTGAAAAATCTTGCTTTTTGGAAACAGCCTCTTTTTTTTTTTTTTTTTTTTTTTTTTTTTTTTTTTTTTTTTTTTTTTTTTTTTTTTTTTTTTTTTTTTTTTTTTGCCTTCTGTGGCTCTATTTAGCTTCAGCTTCAACCCATGGGAATGCTGTGACTTTCTAGGGACATTAATCTTCTTTGCTGCCACAGGCTGTTTTAGCTTTCTCTAGGGCCAGTCAGGCACTATTCTTTGTGCCTCCATCTGCAGAGAAACCACAAACTCTCCTCTAGTTCATTGCCTGGATGCTGCATTTTCCAGATAATTCTTTGAAATAAGGTCTGTCTTAAAGCATAGATCTATGCAAATAAGTGCTTTCTCCAAGTGTATTGAGTATGATTACTGAATTCCATTGTCTCTTTCTCATGACCATTCCCCTAATTCTTGGCTACTTCCTTTAAATATTCTGCGTGGTGTTCTGTCTTTCCTCTTGCTTTTTTGTCTGAAAATTAGAAAATCCTGTTTACTTAGTCAACCTGGCAATTTAGGAGCAAGCTACATAATAAAGAATGAAAAAGTTCAATTAAGCAACTACTTAAAAATTAGGAAAATCAACTAGATAACTCCAATGAAATTAGGAAAAACATTCATTAAATAAAAACAAAATAGAGCTGACAGATGCATTTTAACAAGTAGTTTATGTGAGAAAACAATAAAATTGGTGAAATATTGACAGCTCAAATGTACTATGTTAAAAATGAAAAAGATAAAATCCTATAGATCTAACAAAAATTTTTAGAAAGTGAGAAAGTTTAAAAAATAATGTAAATACATTTTAAAAGATGAGTAAAATATATATTTTCTAGAGACTCTAAGTGATCCACAAGAGATGGAAAACCTAAATAAAGTAAAAACATGCGAGAAATTGAGAAAGTTATTAAAAAGCAACTTCTTTACAAAAGCACCAGCTCCAGATGGCCCCAAAGGTAAGTTCTTTCAAATGTTCGAGAAACAACAGATGATTCTGATACTATTTAAACCTACCAGAACTTAGAGAAATAAGGATAGCTTCCAAATTGTATTTTTTTCAAAACCAGCATAGCTCAGATACTAAAATTTGACAGTTAGTAGAAAAATAGAAAATGTTAGACTAATCTCACTTGTAACCACCATGAAGAAGAATTTAAACAAAACAATGATGGAAATTTCCACAACATATTAAAACCATAAAGCATCATCTTTAAATAAGGTTCATCTCTAATTTAAAGGCCTTCCAAAATTATGAAACCCATTAACATGATATATTAATGTATCCAAGGAGAAAATGCCAGAGGATCACTCAATAGGTGCCAGAAAGAAATAACAGGATTCCATGTTCATTGCTAATTGAAAACTAACCTTACATAGTGAGAGTAGATGGTGCCTTGCCCAGTGTCCACCTGTCCCTGTTCCATTATGAGTAGTGAAGAATGCAAGTTAATCTGACCTTCATCCCTGTCTCGAGAGGCTCCTCAGCCCAAGTTAGTTGAATAATTCCATTTCCAAGGTGAACAATAATTCAGTAAAGTGAGGTTCAGACCAGTCACTTACTTGACCACAATGCATGGTTCAGAATGCATTAAGAGACTAGGGTGTTCTAATCAGAGTGAACACCAGGACTTTTTGTGTTGTTGTTGTTGTTTTTTTTAATCTTTGGAGGAATAGAAACTTTCTCCTTTCCTGAGTTATGTATATCAGGTGGATATAACTTGGTTATACAGGTATGAAATAGGGCAGCTATGTTTTCTACTCAAGAAGAAAACTAACCAGATGGCAGAAGCTGCATGCAGAAGACGGTAGAAGGCAGAGTCACAGAAAAGAAACAGGAATTCAGACCAAGCTGCATCTGAAACTTACCCTACCATTGGCTATTTCTATGTAAACTATATATGCTAGATAAACTCATTTGTGCTGATTTCTATTATTTGTACCTGAAAGCACTATAATTGATTCAGGCTGTTATCTAGATAGCAAAATTCAAAACTAGAAACATTCTCATTAAATTCAGGGCATACCAAATGAGAGTAACATTTGCAAAGGATGGTCTGGAAAAAGCCCTGAATTTCTGGAGTTTGTAGTCAAGGAGTAGTGGAAGAAAGACACCAGCTGGGAACCTAAAATGAAGAAATCAGAGAAGACCACAATGTTCTCCTCAAAATCAGTTCTGGAATCAGGAAATCTCCTTGCTCTTCCTTAGAACAGAAGTTTTTGGCTCATCTGGAGGAATGTGTTACTAGCATCTGAGTAGAGGCCAATGACGCCCACAAATGTTCTACAGTGTATAGGACAGCAACCCCTCAACAAGATGTCATCCATCCTAAGATGTTGGTAGTGCTGAGTGTGGGAAACTTTCTTGTCTCCATTGTTTGTATCCATTGTTTCTTCAGAGGCCTTATGGGTAATTCCCTGAGTAGTTAACATTATTTCCACAGCGCTTTGTCAGTGAGATCAGATGAGAGACAAAAAGAGGAGGGAGCCAGATGTCATTAGTCACATATGATATGACATATACTTGCCAATTCCAAGAGAGCCAACTTGAAAACTGCTAGGAACAATGGGAGAATTCACTGAAGTGGTGGTTCTAACATTAATATTCAAGACCAACTGTTTTGCTCTGTGCTAAAAATAGCCAATTGAAATATATAGAAAATACTGAAAAGCACAAAATATTTGCATATAAATTTAGCCTGAGCTGATCATTCTCCCCCTAAAGAAGACTTCTAATCTTTCTTGACAGACACAGAGAAATATGCTTCAAATTAGGAGCCAGACCTTGCTCTTGGATGGTAATATTCAGTGTCATAGAAATGAGCATTGTCCTGAAATTAACTGATATATGAAATTCCAATTAGAACTCACAGGATTTTTTTTTAATTTTTTTTTTGAGACAGGGTCTCGCTTTGTAGTTCAGGCTGACCCTGAGCTCACTATGTAGCCCAGGCAAGCCTCGAACTCAGCAATCCTCCTGTCTCTGCCTCCTGAGTGCTGGGATTACAGGCATGAGCCACCACACCCGGCAGAACTCACAGGATTTTTGAGGGAGAATCTGATGAAATAAAACCAACATTTATTTTTTAAAAACCTGCAAAATAACAGAAGATTCTGAGGGGGAAAAAACTATTGAAGTGAAGCCAATCAGATTTGAGTCTAAAGCACCTGAATGCCAGCAATTAAAGCAGTTTAATGCTGGTGAAGAAATAGGCAAGAGGACAAAAACAGTAAAGAAACCAGGAATAGGCCTATGTAGATGAGAGAAATTCTTTTAAGATAAAATTGTGTTTACATAGGATGACTCTCTGGCTATCTGGAAAAATGAAAACCTTCCCAGTCCTTTTATCATAATTTATACTTTCAATAAAGGATTAATTTTCAGACTATATAAATGATTCATATAAATTAATAATTTAAAAAGATAATCAATGGAAAAAAGGATACAGTCTTTGAACAGCCACTTCAGAAAAGAAGAGATACAGAAGGTCAATAAGGACTGAAACTGGTCTTGACTTTATTAGGGGGATGCAGATTAAACCACAGTGAAATACTATGCCACACCCACTAGAACAGTTACAAGTTGACAAGTTGACAACACAAAGTCTTGAGGAAGTTGTAAAGTTGATCAAGGGCAAATTTGTACCCTCTCACCAGAATACAGGAGTCTCAGTTCCAGAAAGCTACTTTCCAAACTATTTGTAACATGAAATTTAAGCATAATGCATAGACTATGACACCGAAAGTCTACTCCCACATGAAGAGCCAACTTGACTTGAACATTTGTCAACAGGGGGAAGGAGGTGTTGATTTTGTTATATTCAGACAATGAAATACACAGCAGTGGAAATAAATGAACTCCGGTTACATGTGACAAGCATAATGTTGAGCAAAAGAACACATCCCAGATGATTGTATTTACAGAAGAGTCATGCACAGACAGAGCTGATGTGTGCTGACAAAATTCAGGTTAGCTTTGTTAGAAAGGAGGGCATGAATGGGAAGAAGCCTGGAGGATAGCAGAATGATTTGCTGCCAATGTTTTATTATTTGATGTAGATCTGTTCCCTTAATAAAATTTGAGGCACATTTGGATGCTTTGCTGTATGTACATTACTCTTCAATGAAAAGGTTCAAAAGAAACACAAAGCTTATTGTAAACAAGCTAATGAGAGATTCTATTTCAGGTTGAAGCCATTTCAGTGGGCACCTGTGACTTGGAGCCTTCCCATCTGTACACAGAGTGAGTAATTGTCAACCTCAAACAGTGTTTACGGAAATTATATGAGACAATGAAAATGGAAGGATTTTCTGATCTGTAAAGGTTCTTGTTATGATTTTTTTTAACCATTATTCCACATCTCACTGCCTGAGAGAGGCACGTATCGAATTATTATGACTGCCCCATGGCTCCTGGGCTCACACACCCTCTTGTTGAGTTGCCTTATGGAGAACTCTTTATCATTTAAATCTGCCTGACTTTCCTCTCTTCTCCACCTCCACCGCTTCACTCCAGAGATTAATTCTCCCCTTAAACAATGGAAGATGGATGGCTTTCGTGTTTCTCCAGCTGATTAAAATCATTTCCTCTCTGTTGAGAGTCCACTCAAGTGGAAACAGTGCTTCTGGATGCCAGCTTTAACATCTAGCTTCATACACTGGAATTGCAGCCTGAGACATCTAAACATTTCTCTTCCTTTCTGGTAGTGTTTCATAGACTTTGAGAATGATCCCAAACTCTACATATCCGGTCACCAATGGAGCATAGCCAGCTGAACCCCGGGACTTCCTCTTAATGCTGTAGATGGAGCTTTAGCCATAGGTCATGCTGACTCTGCTGGATACGAATAAACAACCATCCAACAACAGCTACCATTTATTTTGTACTTTGCCTTATTAGGTCCACCAATAGTCTGATTGGTGGGAAGTGACACAGTCTCCACTCTACAGGTGCAGAAACTAACCTGAAGCTGAGAGGTAAGAAATGAATTCATTAACATCAGAATCACAAAGTACAAAGGTAGAATTTAAACCTGAGTTTGTTGGACTCCTTTATTCAAGAAGTACTTATTAAATAATTGCCATACAGTAGGTATTGGATACATCAGTGGAAAACCTGCTGCTTTTATGAGCTTCTGTTCTGTTGGAGGAAGTAGAAAACAACAAATAAACACAGTCCATCAGTCAATCAATCAATCAATCATGAAGTATGCTCTGGCAAAGAGTAGTTGTACAGTGGAAGGGGGTATAAGGAATGCAGAGGTTGGATCTGGGGGTGGTTTGGCAGGAAGTGAAGTAAGATGGTCAGCAGAGACTTCCTTAAGAGGTGACATTTGAGAAAAGTCTTGAGGAAGGTGCAGGGGTTAGTCAGACACCTGGCAGAGTCACAGGAAGCTTGGCCAACACTAGGAATCTCCAGGGCTCCTGCTATCAGTGCAGGTGTCAAGTCTTCTGTGGAGCTTCCACATCTCTAGAGACCCCTGCAAGTGACTGAGGTGCCCTCTTTTTATCCTCAGCGGGCTTTCATTCTGGTCTTATTTAAGTCTAGGTCCCAGTCCTGCTGGTGGACTCAGATTTGACTCCAGTAACCCTTTCCAGAGTCCCTACATTTGGTGGCTTGGTCAACCCTTAGGCCTCTAGGAAGGACATGATTTTTACGTAAAACTTGACTGTTACTCGTGCAACTGAAGTTAGAGCAAGGACAAAGATGCCCCCCCCATCCCTGCTCTTTGAAGCACTGGAGTCAGTTCTTTCAGCTCAGAGACAAAAGCTGGTTTGGGGAGGCCAGTCCCCAAAGGTCTAAGTCTTAAGTGTCATAGCCCCGGCTTCCACCAAGAGGCTGGAGAAATGCTCAGTGTCTGACTGCTCCTGTCAAGAAGGCACGTGGTGATGTTTCGAATGGCTTGTGGTCTGGGTGGAGGGGAGTCTGGAAGAACTGGAGGGCAAATTGCAAATGGTATATAAATCTGGAAGAGAAACTTATCAAAAGTGAAGAGCCCTTGACAGTGTCTGGAAGGTTCCTCAGTGGCCAAGGGACTTCTGGGTACATCAGAAAGTGTTCAGACGAAGCAAAGCTCTGCACCCAGGGCCTCCTGTACCATATTTAGGATGAAATATTTTCCTTATTTTATTGGGTATGTGAACAAATGACACTGAAATGTATATCTGCATCAAAAAGGACAAACGAGAATAAGGAGATAGAGTGCTGTCATCACTAACAATCCTGACTGCTGGCATTTGGGAGATTATATATGCAAGAATTGGGCATCACAGAACTGTATGTATTTTGTCCACTCCCTGGTACTGGAAGCAGATTTTAGGAGGCAACAGGCAGGGGACAGTATTTCTCCCCTACCTGTATGAAGACTGACCTATGCCCAAGAACAAATGACAATCACAAGCTAAGACTACGAACAGGACCGGGGCTCAGCAGGTGAGGGGCCAAGGCTACATCTTAGCCTGCAATCAGATTGGGGCTGTGTCAGGGATTTGGCTACTTCCAGAGGACACTTGTCCTGTGCGGAGCTAAGAAGTGTGCTCACAGATTCAGCGGCCTCCTGCCTTTGACAGTCTCCTGATCAGCTTCCAAGCAAACCGAGCTCACTGTGACGTGACAGCAAATGGGCCCTCTGGTTTGAACCTCATCCAGCAGGCTTCAGCCTCTTGGAGAAAAGCTGCTTTGGTGTGTGTGGCTTGGACTGAACCTGCCTCTGGTCCTTTCCAGTCCTCCGTGGCTCTGCTCTCCCTCCGTATGACATCGCTGCGCTGGGCACTTTCATAGGTGAGCTGTGGGGTTTTGAGAAGTGCTGTACTGTACCACGTTATGTGCGAAACAAAACTCGCAGAAGCTCGGTTCTGTTTGCACCCAGGAATCGTCTTTCTCCTGGTTTAGGAGGTTGTCTTTACTCCTTTTGCTTCTGTGTCTTGCCAGATCCCATCAGAGTCCCCTGGAAGACAGGGAGGCAAATTTAGTGATTGAGGAGCTTCTTCTTTTTACTAGGGTGCTCGGGAGTGGACCAGGACTTTGTCTCAGGTAAGCCCAGGTCCGTTTTAAAGTTCTTTCCTCAACAAGGGAAAAGTAACCGAGGGGCAGGTTTTCTGGCCCTGCAGGAAAGATCTCGAGGGGCTTCCTCTGGGGACATTTGGAAAGGAGGCTTTGCTGGTCTAAAGAGGGGAATGGACAACTTTTGGTCTCAATAATCCAACAACTGCCCCATGGGTGGTGCCCAGTGGTGCCCAGCTCCATTTCCTGGCTGCCACAGCCATGGGCTCTGGGGGACGTTGCCAGGTAATGGGTGGAACAGGTGTCCTGGGTCAGATGCACCTATCTCTGAAGAATGTATGGAAAGAGCCATCTGTCTCCTCTCTCCCTGTCAGTGTCACTTGCCCCGGTGGCTAGGGACGTCCTGGGGCTCTGTGGCCCAGGGCCAGACGTGTGAAAGGAATCACACCCAAACCCTTTTGCAGCTCAAGTCAGAGCACAGGAAGGTCTGGCTCGCAGAGAATTCTCCTCGTTATCTCCTCCCTCAACCTGGCCTCCTTTTCCAGGGTTTCCTGGCCCTCCCCCACCTGAAACTAGTCTTTCTTCCCTGAGGACCTCGCTTAGATGTTGAGCCTGCTTTCCTCCTGGGAAGGAGAGGGAGGGCTGGCTCTCTCTCCTCAGTGCGTACAGAACAAAGAGCCCCAGAGTCACTCCCTTTACCCTGACTAGCCGGGCCTGTCAGGCCCTGACAAATGAACACGGGCACCTGGGGCGACAGAGATGGATGGGAATCCCAGCACGACGGCCTGAACAGGCTGCCAGCCTGTGTATTTCTACCCCTGGGATCAGGCTAATCAGATGGCCGATTATGGAGCCATTACTCGTCATTTAGTTGGGTTGGGAGGGGGAGTGTGAAGATTCACCAACAAGGCAATTAGGACCCTCTCCAATGGCTGCCATGGTGTGAGGGGGTGGGGGTAACTGTAGACCGATGAGTCCCATTCGCGGGTTATGGTGATGACCACTCGCAAGCTCCAATCAGATTGGAGGCTCACCTGTGCCTCCTGGGGCAGGGCCTGGACTGCGGCCACTCACTCCCAGCCTCATTGTGGTTAGACGTGAAACAAGACAATTGGGGTGTTCTGAGCCCTGATGCCCCTGGATGTTCCTCCTGGCTGCTTGGTGCCTTTGTTTTAAACCAGATTTGAGTACATCACTGGACTTGGTATGCAGGCAATTCCCTGGGAAGAGATTCTTGTTACGTTCCTGCAGTAATATATTCTGCGTCCCGGGGACTGTTATTCTACAGTAACACAAGAAGGCTGGGAATCGATACAGAAATGTGAAAAAATGCTCTGAATCATTTTCATAACCGGCAAATATGTTTCTCAGCTGAGAAACATTCTTTTTTCTGTTCTGAAATGGTGGGAGCAATTCTCAGGCCTGGGCACTGGTACCAAAGCTGTTTGGAGCTTAAAGTTAAATGTCACTTACAGCAGGGGCCATGATCAACCCAGCCGCACTCCGCTGCGCTCAGCCATCCTGAGCAGTGCATGCGCTTCACAAGCATTTCTCGCGTGCGTCTCTGTGCGGGGCACTTTCCTATTTGTTAGGTTCTATGATTAGAGAGATGCTCAGGGTTCATCAGCTCCAACGGCCTCACTGTGTAGGGAGTCTGCCTACAGCACGTCACTGGATGGACCAGAGGCTTTCCTTAAACGTGCAGTCAGAGCAACTCACGAGCCCTAAAAATTCAAGCCATTTTCTCTTAATAGCTCTCAGTATTTAAAGAAATGCTGACTTCCGGTCTCCCACGGTGTCAGAGGGAACGCACGGTGCAGTCTCCCTACTCAGTTTCAGTCACGTGCAAATAAACAGATGCAGCTAACGTGCAAGTACAAACACAATCTTGTTTTGCTTTTGGTAGGATCTGACATGCTGTAAAACAAAGTAATGATACCTATGGGCTAGAAATGAAACGGAGATACACGGGTGTAGAGGGAATGAAACGGTGAGACCATCAGCGTATGTGCAAGAACTGGAAAGGGGCCTGTGACGCAGAGTCTCTCACAAAGTGAGACCTGTGACTTCTAGTAAAAGAAAACCCCAGGGAACAAACACTTAGCCTGAGATGGCCCCATCTTAGGTTTAGTACACAAAGTGTTTAAGTCAGATACACAGACATATTCAAAAACCTAAAAGAAAATATAGTCTTAATAAGCCTTCAGGGAGGAAGTCTTAATAGATAAATGGAAACTAAAATGAACTAAATGGAAACTTTGGAACTGAAATTTATAATAATTGAAATAAACATGTACTGTATGACCCTAACAGAATATTGATATAACTGAAGAATGAGCAAATTCGAATATAGATCACTAGAAATGATCCAGAGACGCAGACAGAAAAAATATTGAAGAAAAATGAGCAGAGCCTAAGAAATTCATGGGACAATGTCAGATAAACTAACATATATGTGACAGAAGTTCCAGAAAGAGAACATAGGTGCAAAATAATGTTTGATCAGAATTATATTTATGTGTATAATAAATATATATGAAATAGGTCAGAATAACAAGTGAAAATAGGTCAGAAATAATGTTTAAAGAAATAAATACCTAAATTTCCCCAAATTTGATAAAACAGCAGTACGGCTCCTAAAAGTTCACAGTGTCTAACTCTATAAAGATATATCCATACCTATTCATATTAAAGTCAAACTGCTGAAAATAAAAACAAAATAAAAAAATATTGAAAGAAGTAAAGGAAAAAGTATATACACATACATTTAGAACAGAAGCCAAAGAAACAAAAGAATAACCTCTCTAAAGTGAGTAAAGAGAAAACAAAAGAAAAATTACAAAGTGTTTACTGTTTTAGTGTCTAAGTTCAGGAAAACATTCCTCAAAAATGGGTAGAATAAACCAGCCACAGAAAGGCAAATGCTGCTTATTTTTAGACTCTAAAGTAGTTGAACTCAGAGAAATACATAATAAAATGATAATGTCTACAAGTTGAGGGAGGGAAAAAAGAGGAAAGGAAAGATGCTGACCAGGGATGGTTAGACAAGAGGAATAAGATTCCGAGGTGTAATGCACAGAATGGTGACTATAGTTCATTAGGACACACTGTCTTTCAGAGTTGCTAAAGTAGAATTTGAATGCTTTCATAAATAAGTGAATGGATTTAATAGAATGATTTGATTTTTTTTACCACATTAACGTGTTTTGAAACACCACACTTGTGTAGGAATTCATGCAGTATGCCATAAACATATACAGCTATTGTCATTTTTAAAAAGTTTTAAAAAGCAAAAGAGCAACTCAGAGTAACTTCAGACACATGAAAGCTGAAAGAACGTGTCCTGTACAACCTAACAGGTGGTTCATTCTCCAGGCTGGAAGAAACAACATCCACCAAAAGCTGGCATCTCTAGGAAGGAGAAATGAGAGCTATGTTTTTATCTCATAATTTAAAAAAGATAACTGACTT
>PVIC010008877.1:8851-47328 GCA_004025085.1 Thryonomys swinderianus | reverse complement strand
TGCATCCCTGGGATGAATCCAGTTTGGTCAGGGTGTATGATCGTCTTGATGATTCTCTGTATTCTATTTGCCAGTATTTTATTGCTAATTTTTGCATCAGTGTTCATTAGGGAGATAGGCCTGTAGTTCTCTTTTTTGGTTGGGCCTGTCTCTACTTTTGGAATCAAGGTAATGGTTGCTTCCAGGAATAAATTTGGGAGTACTGCTTCCCTTTCAATTTCATTAAAGAGTTTGAGAAGTAGTGGGATTTATTCTTTAAAAGTTTTGTAAAATTCAGCAGTAATGTGATCAGGACCATTATTCTTCTTTGTTGGTAGGTTTTTTTTGTTACATTTTCAATGTCATAGATTGATATTGGGCTATTTAACACTTTTATGTCTTCTTCATTCAATTTTAGAAGTTCATATGTGCCAAGAAATGTACCCATTTATTCTACATTTTCCACTTTATTGGAGTATAAATTTTCAAAGTAGGTGTTTGTTATCCTCTGGATTTCCCACTGGATCTACAGTGATTTCTTCCTTTTTATTCCTAATAGCATGGATTTGAGCCTTTTCCTCCCTTTATTTGATAAAGTTAGCTAAGGGTCTGTCAATATTATTTATCCTTTCAAAAAACCAACTCTTCAGCTGGGTGTGGTGGCTCAGGCCTGTAATCCCAGCACTCGGGAGGCAGAGATAGGAGGATTGCTGAATTTGAGGCTTGCCTGGGCTCCATAGTGAGCTGAGGGCCAGCCTGAACTACAAAGCAAGACCCTGTCTCAAAATAAAATAAAATAAAATAAAACAACTCTTCAATTTGTTGATTTTTTTGGTATCATTTTTTTAGTCTCCATTGCACTAATTTCTGCTCTGATCCTTATAGTTCCCCCACACTTTTATGAGCTTTGGGTTTGTCTTGATCCTCCTTTTCTAGTAACTTTAGGTTCAGCCTTAGATTGTTTATTTGAACTTGCTCTGTTTTCTGGGTGTAGGCATTCAGTGCTATGAATTTCCCTCATAGTTCAGGCTAGCCCTGAGCTCACTATGTAGCCCAGACAAGCCTTGAACTCAGCAATCCTCCTGTCTCTGCCTCCCAAGTGCAGGGATTACAGGCATGATCCACCATGCCCAGCATTGTGGTATGTGGTATTGATTGCTGGTGGGTGTGAGTAACCACACCCAGCATTGTATGTGGTTACCGGGGATCAAACTCAGGACCTTGCACTTGCAAGGCAGGTGCTGGAACCACTGAGCTAAATCTCTGGCCCTAGAGTTATCATTTCATTGTAAAAACTGTTTAATTTCTTCGGTGACCCATTGGTTTGTCAGCAGAATGTTGTTCAGTTTTTGTGTGTTTGCGAGGATATTGGAATGTTTTTTGCTGTTGAGCTTCAATTTCAAGGTATTATGGTCTCACAGTATGCAGGGGATAACTTCAATTCTTTTGCATTTACTTAAACCTCTTCTATGAACTAGCATGTGGTCTATATTGGAGGATGATCCATGAGCAGCTGAGAAGAATGTGTTTTCTGACTTTGTAAGTGAAATACTCTTTAGGTGTCTATTAAGTCCACTTGTTCAAAAGTTTGATTTAGCTCAAGTATTTCCTTTTTTATTTTTTGTTTAGTCAATCTGTTTATTTGTGACAGCAGGGTATTGAAGCCCCCTACTACTCTTGTATTTGTCATTACCTGGCTTTTCATATGTATTAATATTTGTTTTATAGTGTTGGGTGCATTAGAATTTGGTGCATAAATATATATGATTGTTATTTCTTTCTCTTGGATTGTTCCCTGTAAAGGTTTGTAGTGTCCTTTGTTAATCAGTTTTGGTTTGAAATATATTTTGTCTGGAATAGGTTAGCTTTTTGTGTTTTTTTTTTTTTTCGCAGTTTGTTGTCACATGGAGAATTGTTTTCTATCTCTTTACTTTTAGTCTATGGCTTTCTTTCTGAATTAGATCTATTTCTTGTATGCAGCAGATTGTAGGATCTTGCTTCTTGATCCATTCAGCCAGTCTGTGTCTTTTAATTGGCACCATGAGTTCACTGATATGAATGGTTATGACTGATACGGATAGCCTTAGAGCTGCCATGTTTTTGTTTCTTTTTCTTTTCTAATTGTGCTGGATAGAATCTCAAAATAGAACAGTCCCATTGAGGACTCCACCACGTTCTGGCCCTGACCACTAGGAAAAATGTGAGTTGTGGGTTTCACAGAAACATATAATGAGGATGTGCCTTATTATACATGTTCCTTAAAAGCTTTGAGAATGAAAAGTTGTTACATTTTAGGAAATGAATTTGTTTTTTTTTCTGTTGAGAAAATCATGCTTCATTTGTCCTTTGTTCTACCAATGTGGTATATTACTCTGAGTAGTGTTGGTATGTTAGCCACCCTTTCATTCCTGAAACAAATGTCACATGACCATTGTTTGTAATGGCTTCATAAGGATGCTGTTGGACTCAGGTCCTCATATTTGGTCAAGCATTTTCACTTCTGTATTCATCAGAATACTGGTCTGTTGTTTTTCCTAGCACCATTTTTGTCTGTTTTGTTATTGTGATGGCTAATCTTGGTTGCTAGATTGATTAGGTTGGAAAATGCCTGGGACACACTTCTATTGCAGCTGTGCAGGTGGTTCAGGTATAATTGCCACAATGGATTGCAAACTGATGAAGAGACCACCTTGGAGCTGGTTGATACCACCTGAGTGGCTGGGGCCAGGGGGACAGAATCAGGAGAAGGAGGAATCTGGGTAACAGCTGCCTTCCTTGTTTCTCTGCTTTTGGATCCCAAGAGGGAACCACTCTGTCCTGGTGCACCGTGCAGTTCTGACTCCCCACATCCTCTAGCAATGCGGTCATCAGACCTGCACAGAACCTTTGAGACCCAAGACAAAGTAGACCCCTCTCCTATAGGTGCTGTTCCTAGTCCTTGTCATGAATAGAAAGCTAACATAGTCCCCATGTCAAAAGTGGCTTCATCACATGCATCAGGGAACACTGCTTCCTGTTGTATACTTTCGAAAAATCTGAATGAACTCATTGATTCTTAGGTAAACACTGTCTGCTTTAACCAACTGCCTAGTCCTGAACATAGGTGTCCAATAGTAGGGTGGGGATCCAGTCATTGGACAGTTCACCATCCAGAAACCCAACTACTTTGTATTTTATCAACCAATAAAGTGTTCTAAAGACTTGTTGAGATTTTTTATTTCTTTGTCAGGTTTATAGTTTGTGGAATTTGTTAAATTCATTGACATAGTCTTATTTACTTGCATACAATTAGTCATAGTATTTCCTTATATCCTTTTATTTTGTTTTATTAAATCAGTGTTAAACCTTCATTATGTTTTTATTCATTGTATTGGTATACTTTAGCTGTACATTATAATCATATTCATCATTGAAAATTCATACTTGTACATGGTGTATCTTTAGTCTCATTTTTCCCTTTTCCCATCCCCTCTCTTCCATCCCCCACCCTTCCTTATTTACAAAAAACCTTTGTTTCCATTTTTCTTCTTCTCATATATTTTTTCTTTTCCTTCCCCCTTACCCTTGCTCCAACTTTCCCTCCCACTTCGGCCCTTTTCTTACTATTTCTCATTGCCTATTATACACTTTGATACTCATTTACACTTCCAGTCTCTCACATCCAAGAAACTATTTGTTATTTACACGTGTGTCCTTTCATTTCACTTAAAAGTATGGGCTAGATGTGCATTCATTTAGCTGGAAATGTCTCTAGTTTATCATTCTTTATGGTTAAATAGTACTCTATTTATGAAAAAAATCACATATTTATCCAGTCACAGAAAATTGGAATAGATGGTTTTTATCTCAACCTGATGAAAGCTGTTTATGAAAAGCCAACAGCCAACATCATACTAAATTGTCAGAAAGTTCATTCTTGATTTAAATAATTTGAGTCCATTTTTTGTCAATTTTGTTACATTTTTTCCATTGTGTTTGTCCTTTTAGAGAAACAGCTAAACTTTTCATTGATTTTTCTATTTGTTCCTATCATCTATTTAACATTTCTTTGATATTTCTTTCCTTCATCTTGGTTTTGATTTACTCTTCTCATGTTTTATGTATGTGGCAGGGTGTGATTTAAGGTCTGTCTTGGCTTTTAGAATTGATGCTTACAACTGTGGCTTTTCTTCCTAGTGCTGACTTAGGTGCATTCCATAAATGTTTGTATGATGTGTTTTTTCTTTAACCTCAAGTACATTTTAATTGCTCTTTTAATTTATCATTTGGCCAATTGTTTATTTATGAGTATGCTAATTTCTATACTTTTATGACTTCAAAATTACTTTCTTTATGAATTTCTAATCTCAGACCTTTGTGCTTGGTAAAAAAAAATCTTGTTATAATTTCAATTACTTTAAATTTATTGATACTTGCTCTTTGACTGAACACATGGTATATCTTGAGGTGTGTTCCTATATCTTTATAAATACTTTCTTATCTATTGTTATTATGTATGTGTAGTGTTGTTCACTGTTAAGTTTATGCTGCTCACATGTCAATTTCACTCTTGATGTATGTGGCTATTCGATCCATAATTAAAAGCTTTTGTTTAACTCTGTTTCTCTGTTTCAATTGTCTTTTCTGTGTCATAGATTTTTGGGTTGTGTTATTAGAAGCATCTAGGTTGTAACTGTTCACAGAACATGTCCTCTAAATGGATCTGTCTTAGAGCTTGCTAATTATCTCTGCTGCCTGCTTCACATGGCTGTTGAGTCTTCTTATAAATTTTTATTTTCATTTATTTGACTGTTCAACTCTAGGATTTCTACTTCATTGTCTTTTGTAATTTGTATCTCCTTATTCATGTTCTCTATTTGGTGAGGTGATATTCTCATAATTATTGAGACTTAGTTTCTTTGGCTATGGACTTCCTGGACCATGGAGTATTGGATTTCAAAGACCTCAGAAGATAGAGAGAAGGTTGGGAACAGCCTAAGTCCTAATGCAAAAAACATGCTCTTTTTAAAAGTGAGATTTAGCTATTTTTCTCAAATACATGCTTCAAGAATCATTAAAAGCATTTACTTAATTTCCAGAGTTCTGAAAAATTTGATTTTCATTATTTTCTGTAGGTTCTTTGTATTTTTTTGAAGGAAGAAATTTTAGAGTTTCATAATCTGCTATTCCCAATGACATCACTGGAAGGCTTTTCAATTTGCAGGAGACAAATATTGGTTAAATAGGACACAAGAAGTAATATGTACAAAAGGGAAAAATGATTAAGTTTACATAATCATATTTTTTAAATTGCTCATTTAATCTCATACTTTAGAAGAATAGTAACGAACCCACAAGTCTGAAAGTTAGACAAATGGATAAATCTATCAACCAAAAACCTCAAAAGCCTGATTAAAAAAGAGAAATGAGAGCTGGGGATTTAGCTTAGTGGTTCTGGCATCTACTTTGCAAGCGCAAGGTCCAGAGTTCAATGCCTGATAACCTCATACCACAATACCAGAAATGGGGACTCACATCCACCAGCAATTAGTACCACACACCATGATGCTGGTTGTGGTGGCTCACACCTGTTATCCTAGCAATTGGGAGGCAAAGGCAAGAGTATTGATGTGAATTTGAGGTTAGTCTAGGCTACCCACTGAGCTTAGGGCCAGCCTGAAGTACAAAGCAAGACCCTGTCTCTAAATAAATAAATAAATAAATAAATAAATAAATAAATAAATAAGGAACTGATAGAACAGATCCCAAAGCAGACATGGAAATTTCTAAAAAGCATCAGCTTAGCTCTAATTTCGGAATAAATATAATTTTCAATGAGAAGGAAAGAGGTCACCTTAGACAGATGGCTGGTGTCATGGTTGCAGTTGGGAAATTTCAGTGATGCTGGGATGCTTTTCTCAGAGGACAGGAGGTGCTGTCACAGGGTGCTGACCATACTGACAGGGTGCTGGAACTAACGTGAAAGCTCTGAAGATGGCAGGTCTGGGCCTCCTGAGTAAGCAAATAATGCTGACATGGCCAGTCACCAGTGGACAATTTAAAAACACGTTAATGTATTATGCTATAAAGAAGCAAACATAAGTGACAAGGAATGATAAACTTTTTTGACTTTAGCGGTCAGTGTATCTCAAACCTTGTACATAAAACCTGTATAGGTTATTTACATGTCTCAAGTTACCATTCACAAACTACTGCCATAGGAAAAAATAATAGAATAATAAAGAAACACTGCAAACACTGTCTTAAGCAAATTCTCAAACATTTCACCAATACAAGGTAAATTGACAGTGAGGTGCTCTGAGATGCACATGACACCATCTTAGTGCTAAGCCTACCAAAACCACAGGCTCTCACCATGAGGAGGCAAAGTCTGAAAAAGAATTAGTCTGTACTTCTATAAAATAGCAAAGTTGGGAAAGAGGTAAAAGGCTGAGAAACTGTAAAATTAAGGGGACTAAAGAGCCATGATAACTGACTGCAATGGACACTCAGTGGATAACTTGATCTGGTTGAAGAAAACAACTATAACAGTTATCTTGGGAAACTGACTAAAAGTTTTATAGAAACATTGGCTTAGACCATTATATATTAGCATTTAATCTATCAGTTTTCATAAAAAAAGGCAGGACCTCATCCGACCTGTATTTGCCATTCAATTGAAAGGCTTTGAAACATCAAATGGGAATATTGCAATGATGCTGTGTGCTTAAGTCCATTTCAGTCTTCCTAATAGCAGCTACATATGAGGCACTCAGAGACAAATTAGCAGGTTTTCTCCATTCCTGATCTGCCTTTGATGCCTCTATCTCTTGACAGAAATTCTGGCTTGAAGGTCATAGATATCTAGTGGAGACCTTGCTAAAGAAATTGCAACTTTGATTTATTTTCTTTGGATTTTCTTCTATTAGCTTTCCAAATAGAGCAAAGTTGAAATGACTGTACCAGTGGCTTCTGTAATGTAGCTGTTTTTATGGGAAACGAACACACTGATATATGTGGGTGTGTACACACATACATACATACATACATATAAGTGTGGTTGTGGTTTGTTGAAAAGGTTTCTTGCCCCAACCTTGTGGATCACTGAAGCTGTCTATATGAAGTCCCAGAGAAGCCCAGCATGTGCTGCACCCTCTCAAGTGACCTAATCAAAGTTACCCAGAAAGAAATAAGGAAAAGGGCCAGAGGGTTAACTCAGTGGTTCCGGAGTCTGCCTCGCAAGCGTAAGGACCTGAGTTCGATCCCCGGTAACCACATATAATGCTGGGCATGGAGACACGCCCACCAACAATCAACACCGCATACCACAATGCCGGACATGGTGGCTCATGCCTGTAATCCCAGCACTCGGGAGGCAGAGGCAGGAGGATTGCTGAGTTCGCGGTGGCTTGCCTGGGCACCATAGTGAGCTCAGGGCCAGCCTGAACTACAACGCGAGACTCTGTCTCAAAAAGCAAAAAAAAAAAAGTAAAAGAAATAAGGAAAAGAGTCCAAAGCCAGAAGTGTGTAAACAAAGAGAAATGCTGCGAGCAGATCAGAAAAACACAGCTTTTTAGTAATTAGTGCCAAATTACAAGAGGCACATTCACATGATGATGTTCATGCCGATGGTCACTCCAAGCTAATTGAACTGGGGTTTGCTCTCTGATCACAATTCTCCCTGTCTTGAGCTTGCAGCTCTGCTGCTGTTTCACCAGTTTCCATAACCCTTCACTTCAGAGTGACTGGCTTCCCTGTGCTGCGCAGGTCACACTTTTCTGGAGCCTTCAAAGTGTGCTTAGTCCCACTTGTAGCAGGTGCTTACTGGCTCTGCTTGATGCTGGGAAGGGTTCTTACTGTGCGCAGATGGAGTGGCTGGTGTGAAATCATAGAGACTGCACATTTGGCCTCAGCACCAGAAGGAAATGCAGTATCCTCGGTGATAGTCGGATGTTTCATTGTCTCTGCAACTTTTCCTGGCTTTCTACTTCCTGATTTGTGGGACCCTGCAGCTGCAGCACAGGACAATTGGTGCATCCCTTCCTGGAGCATCCTGAATCAGGAGCAATGTTGAGCTCCTGTCTCCTAAGGCTCTGACATCAGCTTGTGCCTGGGCTGCTGATTTAGTCTATTTTGCTTTCTTGGACAGGAAAATGTGCACTTCCTCATGGACCAGCCCAGGCAGCCAACCCAGGTTGCCTTGGCTGAGAACTGTGATGTCCAATGGAGAGGAAGAGTGTAGTGACAGTTGGCAACAACAATCAATGAAATTTAATTTAATTATTTGCTTGTTTGTTTATTTAATTTTTTTATCCCTACCCACCCACATCTCCCCACCCCCTATATACATGCTCTTTTATTTTCTTTCTGTATCATATTTATTCCTTCCCCTCATTACATTCCCACACCAAATTTCCTATGGAAATTTCCCACTCTATAAAAACTGTCATACATTCTAGAGCTCATTTGCATCTACAGGTGTTCATGTCAAAGAGAAGATCCGGTATTTGCCTATCTGTGATCATTTATTTCACTTATTAGTATATCCTCCATCGCTTCTCGGCCTTTTGGCTAAGATCAAGTGTAGTATATTTTCCAGGTGTCTCCATTTGCACATAAATGAATCGATCTTGTCATTCATTATGGCAGAATAATACTCCATTTTATTTTAAAAACCACAACTTCTTTATCCAGTCTCCAGTTGATGGGCATTTGGGTTGTTTCCAAGATTCAGCTATCACAAACTGAGCTCTATGAACAAGGGTGTGCATCTGTCTTTCCAATATGATTTTTTAAAAAATTCTTTTGGGTACATACCTAGAAGGGGGATAGCAGGGTCAAATGGAACCCCAAATCCTAGTTTTCTGAGAAATCTCCACACGGGTCTCCACAATGGTTGCACAAGTCTGCAATCCCACCAACAGTGGAGAAGGGTTCCCCTCTCCCCACAGCCAGGCCAACATTTATTGTTGGTTGATTTTGTAATAGCAGCCATTCTTTGTGGATTGAGATGAAATCTCAGTGTTGTTTTCATTTGCATCTCTCGAATGAGCAGTGATGTTGAGCATTTTGTCATATGCTTCTTAGCTGCTTTGACTTCTGCCTCTGAGAAGTGTCTGTTCATTTCAGATGCCCATTTTTGAATTGAGTCATTGAACATGGGGACGCTGATCTCTTTAAGTTCTTTAAATGTTGTAGATAATAGACCTTTGTCTGATAAACAGCTAGTAAATATTTTTTCCCATATTGTTGGTTGTCTTTTAGTAGTGCTAGTGACTTCCTTTGCTGTGCAAAAGCTTTTCAGTAGGATGAGATCCCATTTGTTGATTCTTTCTGCTAGGTCTTGTGTTATAGAGGTTTTATTCATAAAGTCTCTGCCTAAGCCAATGTCTCCAAGAGTTTTGCCTAACCTCTTTTCCAACATACTTATTGTTTCTGTTTTAATGTTTAAGTCTCATATCCATTGTGAGTTTAGTTTTGTGTATGGTGAAAGAGATAGGTCTAGCTTTAGTTTTTTTGGCAGGCTAAAGCCCTGTTTTTACAGCACCATTTGTTAAAGAGGCTCTCTTTCCTCCATTTGGGATGTTTGCCTCCTTTGTCAAAGATAAGGAGGCTTAGTGTATCTGGGGTTGTGTCTGGATCTTCTAATCTATTCCACTGGTCCTTGGGTCTGTTACTTTGCCAATACCACACAGTTTTTATCACAGTGGCTTTATAGCAGAGTTTTAAATTGGGGATTGTAATATCCCCTGCCATGTCATGGTTGCTTAGAATTGCTTTAGCTATTCTAGGTTTCTTGTGTTTCCAGATGAATTTTTGTATTATTTTCTCTAGCTCTGTGAAGTATAGTGTGGGAAATTCAATTGGAATTGCACTGAATCTATATAGTAGTTGTGGGAGTATAGCCATTTTGACGATCTTGGTTCTCCCTACCCAGGGACAAGGGATGTTTTTCCACTTTCTGAACTCCTTTTCTATCTCATTTTTCAGAGTCCTATAGTTTTCAGAGTAGAAGTCTTTCACTTCCTTTGTTAGGTTGATTCCTAGATATTTCATTTTTCTGGGTGCTATTATGAAAGGGATTGACTCCTAATTTCTCTTTCAGTGAGTCTGTTGTTTGTGTACACAAAGGCTGTTGATTTTTTTTTTTTTTTACAGGGTCTTGCTTTGTAGTTCAGGCTGGCCCAAAGGATGTTGATTTTTGAGCATTAACCCTGTATCCAGCAACATTACCAAATCTGGTAATAAGTCTAGCAGTCTTTTGGTTGAGTTTTTAGGGTAATCCAGATAAACATCATATCATCAGCAAATAATGACATTTTATCTTCTTCCTTTTCTATCTTTATTCCTTTTATATCTTTGTCCTGCATGATTGCTATGGCTAATGTTTCCAGCACTATATTGAACAAGAGTAGTGACAATGGGCATCCTTGTCTCCTTCCTGATCTTAGTGTAAAAGGTTTCAGTTTTTGCCCATTAAGTATGATTCTGACTGTTGGTTTCTCATAAATAGTTTGTATTAAATTGAGATAAAGTCCATCAATTCTGATTTTCTGTAGGGTTTTGACCATAAATGTGTGTTGAATATTGTCAAATGCTTTTTCTGCATCTATTGAGATAATCATATGATTTTTGTCCTTGAGTCTGTTAATATAATATATTACATTGATTGATTTACATTTGTTGAAGCAGCCTTGCATCCCTGGGATAAATCCAACTTGATCAGGGTGTATGATTTTCTTGATAACTCTCTGTATTCTGTTTGCCAGTATTTTATTGAGGATTTTTGCGTCAGTGTTCATTAGAGAGTTTGGCCTGAAGTTTTCTTTTTTGGTGGGATCTTTCCCTGCCTTTGGAATCAAGGTGATGGTTGCTTCAAGGAATGATTTGGGGAGTACTGCTTCCCTTTCAATTTCATTAAAGAGATTGAGAAGTACTGGTATTAACTCTTCTTTGAAAGTGTTGTAGAATTCAGCAGTGAAGCCATCAGGACCAGGGCATTTCATTGTTGGTAGGTTTTTTATTACATTTTCAATTTCCCAGATTGATATTGGGTTGTTTAACATTTTTACATCCTCTTCATTCAGCTTTGGAAGTTCATATGTGTTTAGGAATCTATCCATTTCTTCTAGATTTTCCATCTTCTTGGAGTATACATTTTCAAAGAACATGTTTTTGATCTTTTGGACTTCTGGATCTGTGCTGATTTCCCCATTTTCATTCCTTATAGCATGAATTTGATCCTTTTTTTCCTCTGTTTGATAAGGTTGGCTAAGGGTCTGTCAATCTTATTTATCCTTTCAAAGAACCAACTCTTTGATTCATTGATTCTTTGCACTGTTCTCTTTGTCTGCATTGCATTAATTTTTGCTCTGATCCTTATAATTTCCTCTCTACTATGTGCTTTGGGTTTGTTTTGCTCCTCTTTTTCTAATTGTCTGAGGTTTGTCATTACATTATTTTAGTTTGCTCTATTTTCCGAATGTAGGCACTCACTGCTATGAGTTTCCCTGATAGAACTGCTTTCATTGTTTCCTGTAAATTCCTGTACGTTATGCTGCCATTGTCATTTAGTTGTAGAAACTGTTTAATTTCTTTTGTGGCCCATTGGTTGGTCAACAGAGTGTTGTTCATTTTCCATGTGTTTGCTAGGATCTTGGAATTTCTTCAGCTATTCAATTCCAGTTTCAAGGCACTATGGTCTGATAGTAAGCAGGGGATAGTTTCGATTCCTTTGCAGTTACTTAAGGTTGTTCTATGGACTAGAATGTGATCTGGAGAACTATGTTCTATGGACTAGAATGTGATTTGGAGAATGACCCGTGAGCAGCTAAGAAGAAGGTATAGTCTTGCTTTGTAGGGTGAAAAATTCTGTAGGCATCTAATAAGTCCATTTGCTCAAAAGTTTCATTTTAGCTCAAGTATTTCCTTACTGATTCTTTGTCTAGTTGATCTGTCAGTTAGTGACACTGGAGTATTAAAGTCCCCTACTACCTTTGTATTCACGGTTAACTGGCTCTTCATTTCTAGTAATGTTTTTTTTTTTATATATAGTTGGGTGCATTTGAGTTTGGTGCATAGATATTTATGATTGTTATTTTTTTCTCCTGGTTAGTTGCCTGTATGAGAATATAGTGACCTTTGTTATCTGTTTTAATCAGTTTGGGTTTGAACTCTATTTTATCTGCAAATAAGATAGACACTCCTGCGTTTTTGCCATTTTCTGTGGCATGGAGGATTGTTTTCCAACCTTTTCTTTTCAGTCTATGGATTTCCTTCTGAATTAGATGTATTTCGTGTATGCAGCAGATTGTAGGATCTTGCTTCTTGATCCAATCTGCTAGTCTGTGTCTTTTAATTGGCCCATTGAGTCCACTGACATTAATGGTTATGACTGATATGGACATATTCAGAGCTGCCATGTTTCCTTGTTCTTGGTTCTTTTCTTCCTTGCTTTTCCCGTTTTTTATTTAGTTTCTTGTTTGCCCCAATGAATTCACTCTTCTGAGTCTCATGTGTATGGAATTTTCTGGAGTTTTTTCCAAGATGTTCTTTAGGATGTTTTGGAGCAGGTTTTTTATTTGTGAAGTTTTTCGGGTGTTATCATGGAAGTATCTTTTTTTTAATTGATACAGGGTCTCGCTTTGTAGTTTAGGCTGGCTCTGAGATCACTATGCAACCTAGGCAAGCTTCGAACTCAGCAATGCTCCGGTCTCTGCCTCCCAAGTGCTGGGATTACAGGCGTCAGCCACCACGCCCGGAACTGTAGTATGTGGTATTGATTGTTGGTGGGCATGAGTCTCCACGCCCAGCATTGTATGTGGTTACCGGGGATTGAACTCAGGACCTTGCACTTGCAAGGCAGGCGCCAGGACCACTGCGCTAACCCTCCGGCCCTCATGGAAGTATCTTATTTGCCCATCTATTCTGAAAGATAGTTTGGCAGGATATAATAGTCTAGGTTGGAGGTTGTTTTCTTGCAATGCTTGAAATACTTCCCTCCACACTCTCCTTGTATTGAGTATCTGTGTTGAAATGTCTGCTGTGATACTAATGGGCTTCCCTTTGTAGGTGATTTTCTTCCTTTCTCTCACTGCTTTCAGTATTTCATTCTTTGGTTGTGTATCTGGAACCTTGATAATTATATGTCTAGGTGTAGATATTTTTTATGTCACGGTGTTTTGTAGTCCTATAGGCCTCATTTATCTGTATGTCTATTTCTTTTCCTGTGAAGTTTTCTGTTGTTATCTCTGACAGTAGCTTTTTTATGTCTTTTGTACTGTCTCCTGCTTCCTCAGTCACTCCAATCAGTCTTATATTATTTTCCTTTGAGTCATCTAGAAGTTGTTGGATTGATTTCTCATGGTCCCTTGCTCTTTCCCATAGGTTATATCTTTCTTGCTCATTTGCTGCTATGCTGTCCTCTAGGTCTGAGATTTGGTTCTCTGCTTCATTCATCCTACTTTGCAAGCTCTCATTCACCTTCATCATTCCCTGGAGTTCTGCTTGAAGCTGTTTAAAAGGTTCCATTGCTTCTGCTGTCTTGGATTTTATCATCTTGCTGAATTCTTCTTTAATGATATGTTTCACTCTGGACAGTATCTCTGTTTTGATGTCAGTGATGAGTTCTGATTTCTATTTTGCTATATCTGCTTTAGTCACCGTCTCCAAGAGTCCTGGTATTTGAGTTTCAGTTTGCCCTATTTCCCTTTTCTCTGAATTTCCCTGTGGTGGTGATCTTTGTGTCTGTTTTTTTTTTTTTTTTGTATATTTTCTCATTTCTACTCTTTTGTTGTTACTAATGGTATTTGTTTGATTCTTTGCCTAATGGGCAGTGTTTGTTGCAGTCCTCTTTCTTTCTAGTATCTGGGGCCCTTTGGATGTGGCACCTTACTGGGGTGTCCTCCTTGAATCTGTAATGACCCTTGAGAGTTCTCAGTATACATCATGGGAGGTATTTGAGCAGAACAATCACATCATCTTTGTTACAGAATACAATCAGTGCCAATATTAGCATTAAACAGTAAATAACATGAAAAGCTTTTATAATTTATATTCTGAAGACTTTGAGCTCATGAATTACCTCTATGTCCATATGCCAAAATTTATAATTGATCAGCAATGTGCATACAACATGCAAATCATAAATGTACCCCCAGAACCCTTCGGGATAAAAGGTCACTGGGGAATCAGGGAGGTAGGGAGACAGGGCGAGAGTGAAATAGTGTTAGCAGATTTATGAAGATTACCTAGACCTGGGCCGGAGGGTTAGCTCAGTGGTTCCAGCACCTGCCTTGCAAATGCAAGGTCCTGAGTTTGATCCCCGATAACCACATATAATGCTGGGCGTGGAGACACGCCCACCAACAATCAACACCGCATACCACAATGCCGGACGTGGTGGCTCATGCCTCTAATCCCAGTACTTGGGAGGCAGAGACAGGAGGATTGCTGAGTTTGCGGCGGCTTGCCTGGACACCGTAGTGAGCTCAGGGCCAGCCTGAACTACAAAGCTAGACCCTGTCTCAAAAGCAAAAAAAAAAAAAAAAAAAAAAAAAAAGATTACCTAGACCTGAGAGCCTCACATATGCCATTTGGTAACAGAGGATAAAAAGGCATATATAAAACTGTACCAACAGTATACTGTAAGACCATTGGAGGCTTTGCTCACCTTCTTATAATAGGAGAGAAGAAATACGGCAGCCTAAGAGTCTTTTACTTCTGGGTATTGCTTCTGACAGGAAGATAGGAAAGGATATGGGGACAAGAGGTAAATAGAGGGATCTAGGAGTAGATGGCAAAACAGAAACTAGATTCCATATATATATCTATATCTATATATCGATATCGATATATAGATATAGATATCTTGCCTGGTCTCTAGGTATGAATCCCATGTGCAGGGACGCTGGAAATGGCTTTGGCTCCTCTCGGGTCTGGGTCCTCACAATGCAGCTCTGGGGTGGGTTGGGGGCCAGGCCATAGGCCTCTATCTTCCACAGCAGGAACTTGATGGTGCCCAGGTTCGTACCCCAGTGGTCTGCGTGCTCTGAGGTGCAGGGGGCCTGTCGGCAGGCCTCAGCCCTCCGCGGTGGGAACCAGATGGCCTCCAGGTCCATTCCGAGTCATCTGTGCGCTCCAGAGTGGAGCATGCCGGTCCCTTGTTTGTTTATTTTGAGACAGGGTTTCACTTTGTAGTTCAGGCTGGTCCTGAGCTCTCTATGTAGCCCAAGCAAGCCTCAGACTCAGCATACTGAGTGCTGGGATTACAGGCATGAGCCACCATGCCTGGTGACAATCAATGAAATTTAGAAGGTGAGATCCTTCTAGAAATGCTCATAATAAGCCTGCTTAACCTGAAACAAACAAACCAGGTATTTGCTGGCAAATTGGCACTGTGAGGTGGGTCCTCCTTTGTAGACTGGATCTGGGGAGATGTCTTTTTTGTGTCATGCATAAAAAAAAAATGCATAGCATGCATTGTCCAAGCCAGAGGATCCATCAGAGCTGGAATCAAGAAGAAATGGAAATAAGAGGCAGAATAATGAAAGGAAGGTGCCCTTCTCAGCAGGGCTATAATGGGGGAGGAAGGGCTGTTACAAAAAGTGAGTGGTACTCATGGCAATGTTTCCTGGGACAGAGAGAATAAGAGGATCTCCTGGGGAGACTAGTAATCATTTATGTAGGACAGGCTCCTCTCCTTATGGACAAGTGGGCATATTCATGAGCATGCTCAGTTTCATGTGATACTGCTTCATACATTAAGTGTTCAAACATAATCATAAAAACACGTGTAGGTGGAGAGTTAGGTGTTGAAATGAGCCAAGTTAGCTCTGGGTCACTTGAAAAGAGTGAGTTGGAAAGACTATGATTTCTGTTGGTCCTTTCTAAGTGTTTTTGGACCACCTCATCTAAAACAAACAGGTCTAAAGATTGGCACAGTCACTTGTCCTTGAATCACCTGCTGAGGGGCTGGTGAGTGTTCTTGTCCATTGTTCAAGTCCTATATAGCCATGTTGATCTTTACCCGGTTTAGGCTTTTAGAAACCTTTCCTTGCTATCTCTTCTTGAAGTCACAGTTTCCTATACCTTTCTCACTATGTGATCATCTCCTGATCATTTAACAGAGGTCAGGGAACTTCTTATGCCTTGGAACTGGACTTCGGAGTGACTGGAAAGCTTCAACCACTGTCTTTCCACTTGGTTTAAGAAGGTAAGAACTTCAGGGCCGGAGGGTTGGCTCAGTGGTTCTGGTGTCTGCCTCGCAAGCGCAAGGTCCTGAGTTCAATCCCCGGCAACCACATATAATGCTGGGCGTGGAGACTCATGCCCACCAACAATCAACACCGCATACCACAATGCCAGGCCTGGTGGCTCACGCCTGTAATCCCAGCACTCGGGAGGCAGAGACAGGAGGTTTGCTGAGTTTCTGGCAGCTTGCCTGGGCACCATAGTGAGCTCTGGGCCAGCCTGAACTACAAAGCGAGACCCTGTCTCAAAAACAAACAAACAAAAAAGGGTAGGAACTTCAAAGACTGTAGTTTGCAAGGAAAATTATCTGAATATTTCCAATGGAGATCAAAACTTGGTTAGGACGTGGGGCCGGAGGGTTAGCTCAGTGGTTCTGGCGCCTGCCTCGCAAATGCAAGGACCTGAGTTCGATCCCTGGTAACCACTTATAATGCTGGGCATGGAGACACGCCCACCAACAATCAACACCGCATACCACAATGCTGGGTGCTCACGCCTGTCATCCCAGCACTCGGGAGGCAGAGACAGGAGGATTGATGAGTTCGCGGCGGCTTGCCTGGGCACCATAGTGAGCTCAGGGCCAGCCTGAACTACAAAGCGAGACCCTGTCTCCAAAAAAAGCAAAAAACAAAAACAAAAACAAAAACTTGGTTAGGGCATGAGGGTTGGTGTTCATACCATGGACATATTGAGATGCCTGTGTAGAGGACAACAAAACAAGATGATATGTCAAGCACTGGTGGGACAAGGGAGATCTCACTTGTAGCATGAAATTAAACCTGAAATCTAGATGGCTGAAGGGAAACTTGGAAAAGGAAGGTCCACTCTGTGGCACTGCATGCAGTAGGAGCCTGTGAGGGAAGGAGACTACCATGAAGTAAAAGATGAGAGGACCAGAAAGGCTGAGGGCAGCACAGTCCAGAGAGAGGTGATTCACAAACCAGGGTCAGTTCATGTCTTGAACCAAAGCATGGAGTTTGGTTTTGGCTCCAAATTCAGGAACAGCCAATGAGAAATTATATGTAGGGTCTGCCCCTCTGACTTAGAACTTAAAATATGATCCTGGTTGTTGTGTGAAGTGAGAGAAGAAGGGTAAACGGCAGGTAGGGGGCTGCCGCAAAGTGCTAATGTCACTTTGCACGAGGGCAGGGTATGAAGATGACCGTGTAGCTGGTGTTTTTTGTGGCTGGTGCATGGGGTGGAGAGGATAATGGAAAAAGCAGGGCATGAGGACTTTGGGATTTCTGGAAAACAGATGTACAGTAGGGCCATAGACATACAGATAAAACAGCTGAGAAGGATGTGGTAGGGCTCAAGTGTAAAATCAAGTTATGTGTCAGCCCTTCAAATGGAAATCTCAGGTAGGTGAATTGCATGGGTGAGTTGGAGGTTCCTTTTAAGGGTGGAAACAGAAATATAGGCACCATCAACAAATACAACTTGCCAGTAGAATTATATTTAGCACTAAGCTCTCAGAAGACAAGGAACACATGAGGGATTCTGATGTTGTAGTCGCAGCCTGAATTTGTCAGCTCAGCTTACGGGTGAACCCGGTAACATGTAGTGCACAGCCTTAGAAAGTGTTTGTATATTTTAACACACAGTCACAACAGAAATGCCTGGGGAAATTCACTAGGCTTCTCCATTCCAAGATTTTCAAGTGTGATAACAGAAGCCACATGTAGACACTTAGAAACCTGAAATGGAGCAGCCCAGTGTCATATACTTCATGATGCTTGTGTCACTGTGGGCCTGCTACATGTGGTCACCTAGGGGTATGTGAGCTGGGTGGCACTGGTGTAAGTATGGCTGCCACTGAGTGTAGGCTGGCTTATTTCGGGGATCCTGAATTTGAGTGGTTTCCTGTCACTGCTCATAGCCCTGTATACCTACATGCATGTGGGCATGTGCACTCACACACACACACACACACACACACACACACACACACACACCTGCCACTCACCAGTGGGGACTGACTCTGGACTCTGTTCTTGAGGGGGAGGCTGTCACTAGTAGGTCAGCTGGAGGTCTTCAAGCGTTTGTCCATTTCCTACTTACTGAGGTGCCCTGATCTCTTGCTGTCCATCAGTGGCATCTCTGCTTCTGTGGAGAGCATTTACTTCTGCCTTCAGGTTTACGATACAGATGGATTTCTTTCTTTAAGGATATTAACTGCTGCACAAGTGCTACAGCTTGTTGAGGAAGAAAATGGAAGTTACTTTGGGCAAAATTTGGATAATGGCTTTAATGGACAGCACTATACAAGACATGGACAGTTTTAGGAGGAATTCTGCACTCCACTGCTCAATTATTTACCCTCTCAATTAAGCCCGCTCAATATGTCACCAGGTAGCTGGGGGGGGGGGACCAGCTCCCTGCAGTGCAACTCTAGAGAGAAGAGGGAGGGAGCTGCGCCTGAGAGGAGGTGGAAGCTGTTGCCCAGAATTGTGTGGCTCACCCTGGGTTAATGCGTTTCTCCTGTAAGTCTTTGTCCTGTCACCTGTGAAATTAGGTGACAGTCCACTGCCAGAACTACATTTACTTACAAAACTTCTCCCACAAATTGTGCAGATTTTCCCCCACATTAGCCAGTTCTCTGTCTCTCTAGACACCAGTGGGGCATCCTAGGCCATGGTTGCCTGTTGAGCTAAGTGCCCAGAGGTAGTGTAGCCCAAGGTGAGGGCTCTGTTTCACACCATGACCCCTTCAGGTGTCACCCTCAAGTCCCACCTTGTTGTCACCTGTGTGTCTGAGCAACTGTTATGGAGTGAGGGTTTTCAGGATCCTTGTCTCATGCTCCATACTATGTGGGTTGGCATGTAGAACTCTGGGAACCAGTGTGGTTGGTTAGGGGACAATCACAGCAGGACAGTTGTGCATCTGCTGCAGCTCAGGCTCTAGTGAGAGCTGAGCAGCCAGGCATTCTGCCAGATGTTCTACTGCTGAGTCCATGGCAGGTATTTCTGTGTTTTTGTTTTGTGGGAAGCAGCTCAGCATGGTGTAACTGGACCAGGCATTTATGCCTGGGGTTTTGGGGAATAACTCCTGAGTCGGGGGTCTGCACTTTATGATGCTGCCCCGAATATGCCAGAGGATCTGCTCTAACAAGGAGCCGCCCTGGGTTACTGCCAGAGAACATGTTCTGGCTCTGGGAAAATTCCCCTATACCTGTGCTGGGCCTGCTGACCATTGTCTCTCAAGTTAGCAATATATTGCTTCTCTTCCAGTTCTACATGGGCTAGGACAGAGTTTCATAGAATTAGCGGAATGATGGATGTACTTATTCTTCTGGTCTTGTTCTATTGAAAAGTTAAGCATTAATAGAAAGTAGTACAAGGAAGTTGGAGTTAGGGAAAAGATTTAAGAGAATTGTAGTTTGACATTTTGAAAACTTGATTCCAGTCTTATGATCATCATGTTTATAGTTGCCAATTGTTTCCATTCTCGTTTCTAAGAAATGTACTGATCTCTTGATTACCTGCTTTTGTTTCTACCAACCAAACAATAAATGTATAAGATCATAGTAACCATTATTGATGTCATGTTACCCTTGTAAATCAGTATAAATATAGCCTGATCAATAAATACAGTGCCTGCTCGGTACTGAGAGGTCCTCCTGATCCCATCTATGTCTGTCTTGTGTTTTTCTTAATCCTCACTCCCCGACTCAGGCATTGTCCGATTGCCAGCAAGCCCTGGCATTGTTTGTCATTTGTTCATGTGTGTGGCTGCTACACGGTACCTACACTACATTGGGATCCTAGTAGAAGTCATTTCCTTTCTGGCCCATGCAAAATTCTCAGCACCTCCCACCATTGTTTGCTCCTGCCCAAATCAACCTTCTTGGGTGGCTTTGTTTAAACTGTGGAATAGCTGAGAACCCCAGCAGAAGCTCTGAGCTCAGGGCAGTACAGCTGCTCACAGCGGAAGATGCAGCCACTCAGGCCATGATGAGAGGGACTCATGCTTGTCCTCTGGAGTTACTTCCTGACTCCTCCACTATCGGTCTAACAGCAACCTGGTCTGAGAGCACTGATTCAGGCTCAGCTTTTGTTTGCCTGCAGATTTGTATTTATTCTGCTACTTGGGGTCACAACAGTGTGAAGGCATCAGGATAACATAGACCCCACCTTGTCTCCTCCCAAGAACATCAGCACTGGAGTGGTGCTCCAGACTCATCCATCTTTCACTTATCGTGCCTGCCTCCCTCTCCTTTTTATTCCTTACCAAAAATTCCTCTTTTCCTTGACTTATTTTATTTATTAGTATATTATATAGACACATCACGATGATGCTCAACATTAAGAACTTGTACCAGTATATGACATGACTTAATTTTCTTTTATTAAATTGAATTATTCATTGGTACAATTCATACACATCTCACAATCACACACAACATTGGGGAATTTGTACCAATATATGACACAGTCAATTCTCATTTATACCCATACAACCCCCACACACACCCCCATCCCTTATATACATGCTCTTTTGTTTTCTTTCAGAATCATATTTATTCCTTCCCCTTATTATATCTCCACACCAAATTTCCTTTGGAAAATTCCCATTCTACAAAAACTGTCATACTTTCTAGAGTTCATTTGCATCTACAGGTGCTCATATCAAAGGGAAGATTCAACATTTTACCTATGTGTGATCTATGTATTTCACTCATTAGCATGTCCTCCAGGTGTATCCATTTGCACATAAATGAATCAACCTTGTCATTCTTTATGGCAGAATAATACTCCATTTTATTTTTTAAAAAACACATCTTCTTTATCCACTCTCTAGTTGATGGACATTTGGGTTATTTCCAAGACTGAGCTATCACAAACTGAGCTGCTATGAACAAGGGTGTACATCTGTGCTTCCAATATGATTTTTAAAATTCTTTTGGGTATATTCCTAGCAGGGGGATAGCAGGGTCAAATGGGACCCCTAGTCCTAATTTTCTGAGAAATCTCTGCACGGATCTCCACAATGGTTTCACAAGTCTATAATCCCACCAACAGTGGAGAAGGGTTCCTTTCACCCCACAGCCTCGCCAGCATTTAATGTTGGTTGATTTTGTAACAGCAGCCATTCTTTGTGGAGTGAGATGAAATCTCAGTGTTGTTTTCATTTGCATCTCTCGAATGACCAGTGATGCTTAACATTATTTCACATGTTTCTTGGCTGCTTTGACTTCTGCCTCTGAGAAGTGTCTGTTTATTTCAGATGCCCATTTTTGAATTGGGTCTTTAAACGTGGGAAGGCTGATATGTTTGAGTTCTTTATATATTGTAAATAATAGCCTTTTGTCTGATAAACAGCTAATAAAGATTTTTCCCATGTTGTTGGTGGTTTCTTAGCAGTGCCAGTGAATTCCTTTGCTATGCAGAAGCTTTTCAGTAGGATGAGATTCCATTTGTTGATATTTCCTGCTATTTCTTGTGCTATAGAGGTTTTATTCATAAAGTCTCTGCCTAAGCCAATGTCTCCAAGAGTTTCACCTAACCTCTTTTCCAACAGGCTTATTGTTACTATTTTAATGTTTAAGTATCGTAACCAATGTGAATATTGTTTTGTGCGTGCTGAAAGAGATAGGTCTGGCTTTAGTTTTTAGCAGGTTAAAGCCCAGTTTTTTCCAGCACCATTTGTTAAAGAGGCTGTCTTTCCTCTTTTGGGTGTTTGCCTCACTTGTCAAAGAAAAGGTGGTTTAGTGTATCTGGGGTTGTTTCTGCATTTTCTAATCTATTCCATTGGTCCTCAGGTCTGTTACTTTGCCAGTATCATGCAGTTTTTATCACCATTGCTTTATAGTAGCATTTTAAGTTAGGGATTGTAATCCCTGTTGCCATGTCGTGGTTGCTTAGAACTGCTTTTTGATATTCTAGGTTTCTTGAAGTTGCAGATGAATTTTTGTATTGTTTTCTCTAGCTCTGTGAAGTATAGCGTTGGAATTTCAATTGGAATTGCACTGAATCTAGATAGTGGTTGTGGGAGTATAGCCATTTTGACAATATTGGTTCTCCCTACCCAGGAACAAGGGATGTCTTTCCAATGTCTAATTTCCTTTTCTATCTCATTTTCCAGAGTCCTATAGTTTTCAGAGTAGAGGTCTTTCACTTCCCTTGTTAGGTTGATTCCTAGATATTTCATTTTTTCTGGGTGCTATTGTGAAAGGAATTGACTCCACAATTTCTCTTTCAGTGAGTCTGTTGTTTGTGTACACAAAGGCTGTTGATTTTTGAGCATTTACCCTGTATCCAGCAACACTACCAAATTTGGTAATTAAGTCTAGAAGTCTTTTGGTTGAGTTTTTAGGATCTTCTAGATAATGATATCATCAGCAAATAATGACAGTTTAACTTCTTCCCTTCATATCTTTATTCCTTTTATATCTTTCCTATCATTATTCCTTTCCTATCTTTTTTCCTTTTATATCTTTGTACTGCCTGATTGCTATGGCTAATGTTTCCCGCACTATATTGAACAAGAGTGGTGGCAATGGGCATCCTTGTCTCCTTCCTGATCTAAGTGTGAAAGGCTTCAGTTTTTGCCCATTAATTATGATGCTGGCTGTTGGTTTCTGATAAATAGCTTGTATTAAATTGAGATAAGTCTATCAATTCTGATTCTCTGTAGGGTTTTGATCATAAGTGCATGTTGGATTTGGTCCAATGATTTTCATGCATCTATTGAGATAAACATATGTTTTTTGTCCTTGAGTCTGTTAATATAGTGTATTACATTGATTTATGAATGTTGTAGCAGCTTTGCATCCCTGGGATGAGTCTGACTTGATCAGGGTGTATGATTTTCTTGATAATTCTCTGTGTTCTGTTTGCCAGTATCTTATTGAGGATTTTTGCATCAATGTTCACTAGACAGATTGGTCTGTAGTTTTCTTTTTTGGTGGGATCTTTCCCTGCCTTTGGAATCAAGGTGATGGTTGCTTCAAGGAATGATTTGGGGTGTAATACTTCCCTTTCAATTTCATTAAATAGATTGAGAAGTACTGGTATTAACTCTTCTTTAAAAGTTATGTAGAATTCAGCAGTGAAGCAGTCAGGACCAGGGGACCAGGGCTTTTCTTTGTTGGTAGGTTTTTTTTATTACATTTTCAATTTCCCAGATTGATATCAGGTTGTTTAACATTATTATATCCTCTTCATTCAGCTTTGGAAGTTCATATGAGTAGGAATCTATCCATTTCTTCTAGATTTTCTTGGAGTATAGATTTTCAAAGTATGTATTTATTATCCTTTGGCCTGATTTCCCCATTTTCATTCCTTAGAGGATGGATTTGAGGCTTTTTCTTCCTTTGTTGATAAGGTTGGCTAAGGGCCTGTCAATTTTATTTAACCTTTCAAAGAACCAACTCTTTGATTCATTGATTCTTTGTATTGTTCTCTTTGTCTCCATTGCATTTATTTCTTCTCTGATCCTTATAATTTCCTCTCTAGTATGTGTTTTGGGTTTGTTTTGCTCCTCTTTTTCTAATTGTCTGAGGTTCATCATAAGATTGTTTCTTACAGTTTGCTCTGTTTTCCGAGTGTATGCATTCACTGCTATGAATTTCCCTCGCAGAACTGCTTTCATTGTGTCCCATAAATTCATGTGTGTTGTGCTGAGGTTGTCATTTAGTTGTAGAAACTGTTTAATTTCTTCTTTCATTTCCTTTGGGGCCCATTGTTTGGTTGACAGAATGACATTCAATTTCCATGTGTTTGTGAGGATCTTGGAATTTCTTCTGCTATTCAGTTCCAATTTCAAGGTACTATGGTCTGATAGTATGCAGGGGATAACTTCGATTCCCTTGCATTTACTTAAGCTTGTTCTATGGACTAGAATGTGATCTGTTTTGGAGAATGATCCATGAGCATCTGAGAAGAACATATAGTCTTGCTTTGTAGGGTGAAAAATTCTGTAGGTATCTATTAAGTCCATTTGCTCAAAAGTTTGATTTAGCTCAAGTATTTCCTTACTGATTCTTTGTCTAGTTGATCTGTCAATTTGTGACAGTGGAGTATTAAAGTCCCCTACTACTATTGTTTCATGGTTTACTTTCTTTTCATGTCCAGTAATGTTTGTTTTATATAGTTGGGTGCATTAGAGTTTGGTGCATAGATGTTTATGAGGGTTATTCCTTTCTCCTGGATGTTTCCCTGTATGAGAATCTAGTAACTTTCCTTATCTCTTTTAATCAGTTTGGGTTTGAACTCTATTTTATCTGCAAACAAGATAGCCACTCCTGCTTTTTTGCAGTTTCCTATGGCATGGAGGATTGTTTTTTAAACTTTTATTTTCAATCTATGGGTTTCCTTCTGATTTAGGTGTGTTTCCTGTATGCAGCAGATTGTAGGATCTTGCTTCTTGATCCAATCTGCTAGTCTGTGTCTTTTAATTGGTGCACTGAGTCCATTAACATTAATGGTTATGTTCCGGATCTTCTCTTTGGCAGGAACACCTGTAGATGCAAATGAGCTCTAGAAAGTAGGACAGCTTTTATAGAGTGGAATATTTCTATAGGAAACTTGGTGTTGGAATGTGATGAGGAGAAGGAATAAATATGATACAGAAAGAAAATAAAAGAGTATGTATAAAGGGGGTGAGGAGGTGTGGGTGGGTAGGGATGTGGGTAAAAATGAGAATTAACTTGTGTCATATATTACTACAATTTCCCCCATGTTATATGTGATTTTGAGATGAATATAAATTGTACCAATAAAGAATTCAATTAAAAAAACTTTAATGGTTATGACTGATATGGACATATTCAAGAGATGCCATGCTTCCCTGTTCTTGGTTCTTTTCTTCTTTGTTTTTCCCCTTTTTTATTTAGTTTCTTGTTTGCCCCAGTGAATTCACTCTCCTGGGTCTCATGGGTATGGAATTTTCTGTGTTTTTTTTTTTTTCTGAGATGTTCTTTAGAATGTTTGGGAGTGCAAGTTTCATATTTGTGAAGTGTTTCGGGTGTTCTTTATTATTGAAGTATCTTATTTCCCCGTCTATTCTGAAGGATAGCTTGGCAGGATACAACAATCTAGGTTGGAGGTTGTTTTCCTGCAATGCTTGAAATACTTCCCTCCATGCTTTCCTTGTGTTGAGTGTTTGTGTTGAAAAGTCTGCTGTCATCCTAATGAGCTTCCCTTTGTAGGTGATTTTCTTCCTTTCTCTCACTGCTTTCAGTATTTCATTCTTTTGCTGTGCATCTGGAATCTTGATAATTATATGTCTAGGTGTAGATATTTTTAATGTCACAGCATTTTGGAGTGTGATAGGCCTCATTTATCTGTATGTCTGTTTCTGTTCCTGTGAAGTTTTCTGTTGTTATCTCTGAAAATAACTTTTTTATGTTTTTACACTGTCTCCTGCTTCCTCAGTGACTCCAATCAGTCTTATATTGTTTTTCTTTGAGTCATCTAGAAGTCTTGAATTGATTTCTCATGGACCCTTGCTCTTTTCCATAGGTTATATCTTTCCTGCTCATTGGCTGCTATGCTGTCCTCTAGGTCTGAGATTCGGTTCTCTGCTTCATTCATCCTGCTTTGCAAGCTTTCATTCTCCTTCATAATTTCCTGGAGCTCTGCTGGAAGCTGTTTAAAAGGTTCCATTGCTTCTGCTGTCTTGGATTCTATCATCTCGCTGATCTCTTTTTTAATGATGTCTTTCACTCTGAACAGTATTCCTGGTTTGATCTCAGAGATGAGTTCTGATTTTCTTTTACTAGATCTGCTTTAGTTACCATCTCCAAGAGTCCTGGTGTTTTGGTTTCAGTTTGCCCTATTTCCCTTTTCTCTGAATTTACCTTTGGTGTTGATCTTTGTGTCTGGTTTTTTGAATATTTTCTCATTTCTACTCTTTTGTTGTTACTAATGCTATTCTTTACCTGATGACAGGACAATGTTTGTTGCAGGTCTATTTCTTTCTATTATCTGGGGCCCTTTGGATGTGGCACCTTCCTGGGGTGTCCTCCTTGAATCTGTAATGACCCTTGAGGGTTCTCAGTTCTGACACATCATGGCAGGTATTTGAGCAGAACAATCACATCATATTTGTTACCATAATATAATAACTGGCAATATCAGTATTAAACACAGTAAATAAAATGAAAAGTTTTGTTAAATTCTGTTCTGAAGACTTTCAGTTTATGAGTTACCTCTATGTCCATATGCCTAAATTTAGAATTAATCAACAATGTGTATACAACATGTAGATCATAAATGTATTCCCCTAACCCTTTGTAGATAAGAGGTCACTGGGGAATCAGGGAGGTAGGGGGACAGAAGGAGAGTGAAATACGGTTAGCAGATTTATGAAGATCACGTAACATCTAGAACCTCATATATGCGTGTGAGCAATAGAGGATAAAACTGCATATATAAAATAGTGCCAACTGTATCTTGTAAGACCATTGGAGACTTTGCACATCTTCTTATAATAGTACCGGAGACGAAATAGGGCAGCCTAAGAGTCTTTTACTTCTGGGTGTTGCTTCTGACAGGAAGATAGGAGAGGGTGTGGGGACCAGAGGTGAACAGAGGGATCTAGGAGTAGATGGCAAAATAGAAGCTAGATTCTCCCCTTTTTTTGTCTTGCCTGGTCTCTCAGCGGGGCTCCAGCATGGAGGGGCGCAGGAAATGGCTCTGGCTCCTCTCGGTCCTGGGTCTTCAGAATGCAGCTCCATGGTTGGTTAGGGGTAGGCCAGAGCCCTCAGTCCTTCGTGGTGGAGATGGCAGCTGGGGCCCATACCTGACTCCTCACTGCACGGCTTTGGGGTGGAGCAAGCCAGTGGGCAGGCCTCAGTTCTCTGCTGCCACTGAGAATGGAATGGCACCTGGGGTTGCCAAGACTTCTGCACTGTTAATTTTCATTTTTTCCCCTTCCCCTACCCACCCTACAACCCTCTGCACCTATAAGCACAAGTTTTGTTTCCTTTTTTCTTGCCATTTTTCTCTTTACTCCCATTACTTACTCTTAACCCCATTTCCCTTTGAATATTTACTATTTCACTATATCTGTCATACATTCTAGAACTCATTTACAACTTTAGTTTGTCATACCAAAGAAAAGATATGATATTTACACATTTGGTACCTCCTTATTTCACTTATGAATATATCCTGAAGGTATGTCCATTGGAGTATAAATTACTCAATTTCATCATTCTTTATGAGTAATACTCCATTTTATGAACACACACACACACACACACACACACACACACACACACACACATCTTTATCCAGTCTAGAGTTTATGGACATTTAGGTTGTTTCCAAGATTTAGCTATCCTTAACTGAGTTATTGTAAACATCGGAACACATATGAATGTGATATGATCATTTAACAAAGGTCAGATAAATAAAAATTATTTTGTGTATATCACCCGGAGGAGAATAGCAGGGTTAGATGGGACCTATAATCCTAGTTTTGTGGGGACTCTTCAAAATGAGATTCATAATGGTTGTGTCAGTCTACATTCCCACCAATAGTGGAGAATGGTTCCTTTTTCTCCAAAACCCTGCCAGGATTTGATGCTGGCTAATTTTGAAATAGCAGCTATTCTTTGTGGAGTGAGATGAAATCTCAAAGTTTTTTTTTTATCTGTATCTCTCAAACAATCAGTGACATCGAACATTTATTTCTTCAAACACTTCTTAGCTGCTTTTACATCTTCCTCTGAAAAATGTCTGTTCATTTTAGATGCCTATTTTTAAATTGGGTTTTATAGTTTGGGTGTAGTTATTTTCTAAAGCTCTTTATATAGTCTAAATAGTATCCCTTTGTCTGAGAAACAGCTTGTAAAGATTTTTATCCTCCATTGGTTGTTGTCTTTTCCCTCTGCTGGTGGTTTATTTTGCTGTGCAGAAGCTTTTTAATAAGATGAAACCCATTTGTTGGTTTCTTCTGATAGTTCTCATGCTATAGAGCTTTTGTAGTCTTTTCCTAAACCAGTGTCTCTAAGAATTCTACCTAACCTGTTGTGCAACATGTTTAGAGTTTCCATTTTATTTTAATATTTAGGTCTCTCATCCACTTTGATTTTACTTTAGTACACTGTGAAAGTGATGGACCTATCTTCAGTCTTTGACAGATTGAAGCCCAGTTTTTCCAGCACCATTTGTTAAAGAGGCTGTCTTTCCTCCACTGAGAATGTTTGGCTTCTTTGTCAAAGATGAGATGGCTTAGTGTATCTGGAGTTATTTCTGGGTCTCCTAATCTATCCCACTGATCCTCAGATCTGTTTCATTGCCAGTACCATGCCATTTTTTATCACAGTGGCTTTGTAGTATAGTTTCAAATTGGGGGTAGTGATAACCCCTGCCATGTCCTTGTTTCCTAGATTTGCTTTTGCTATCATAGGCATTTTGTGGTTTCAGATGAATTTTTGGATTATGTTTTTCTAGACTTGTGAAATATGCTGTTGGGATTTCAATTAGGATTTCACTGAATCTATATAGTAGCTATGGGAGTATAGTAATTTTGAAAGTAATGGTTCTTCCTACCCAGGAATAAAAGATGTCTTTCCACTTTCTGAATCGTCTTCAATCTCCTTTTTCAGTGTGTTGTAGTTTTCAGAATAAAGATCTTTCACCTCCTTTGTTAGGTTGATTCCTAAATATTTTATTTTTTGGGTGCTATTGTCAAGGGAACTGACTCTCTGATTTCTCTCTCAATGAATCTCTTGTGTATAAAAATGTGATAGAGGGCTGGAGTTTTAGCTCAGTGCTTCTAGTGCCTGCCTTGCAAGCACAAGGTCCTAAATTCAATTGCCCTAACCACATACCACAATGCTGGGTGTGGTGTATTCCCAGCATTTGGGAGGCAGAGGCAGGAGGGTTGCTGTGAGTTCCAGGCTTGCCTGGGCTACATAGAGAGCTCAAGGCCAGCCTACACTGCACTACAAAAAAATTGTGATTCATTTTTGAGCATTGATCTTGAATCCAGCTACACTTCTAAATATGGTGATAACCTTTAGCAGTTGTTTGGTGGAGTTTTTAGGATCTTCTAGATAGACTATCATGTCATCAGCAAACAATGATAGTTTAACTTCTTTTCCTAACTCTATTCCTTTTATTTATTTCTCTTTTCTATTGTTGTGGCTAATGTTTCTAGCACTATATTGAACAGGAGTGGTGACAGTAGACATCCTTGTCTACTGATCTTAGTGTGAAAGATTTCAATTTTTGATCATTTAGGATGATGCTGGCTGTTGATTTCTCATAAATAGCTTTTTTAGGTTGAGATAAAGTCCATCTATTCTGATTTTCTGTAGGGTTTTGATCATGAATGGGTGTTATATTTTGTTAAATGTTTTCTTTCTCCATCTATTGAAATGATCATATGGTTTATATACTTCAGTCTGTTGATACAGTGAATTATGTTTTTTGATTTATGTATGTTGAACCATCCTTGCATCCCTGGGATGAATCCAACTTGGTGAGGGTGTATGATCTTGATGATTCTCTGTATTCTGTTTGCCAGTATCTTGTTGAGATTTTTTTCATCAGTGTTCATTAGGGAGATTGGCCTGTAGTTCTGTTTCTTGGTTGGGTCTTTTTTCTCCTTTTGTATTCAAGGTAATGGTTGTTTCCAGGAATGAATTTGGGAGTATTGCTTCCTTTTTGATTTCATTGAAATGTTTAAGAAGTAGAGGGATGAACTCTTCTTTGAAAGTTTTGTAGAATTCAGTAGTAAAGCAATCAGACTCAGGGCTTTTCTTTATTGGTAGGTTTTTTTAAATCACATATTCAATTTCACAGATTGATATTAGGGTGTTTAACATTTTTATATCCTCTTCGTTCAACTTTCTAAGTTCAAATGTGTCTAGGAACCTATTTATTTCTTCTACGTTTTCCATCTTATTGGAGAACAAATTTTCAAAGTACATGTGTATTATCCTGTGGACCTGCTGAATCCTTGATGATTTCTCCCTTTTTGTTCCTAATAGCATGGATTTGAGCTTTTTCTTCCTTTGTTTGATAAAGTTGGCTAGAGATATGTCAATTTTGTTTATCTTTTTGAAGAACCAACTCTTAGATTCATTGATTTTTTTTGTATCATTCTCTTAGTCTCCATTGTACTAATTTCTGCTTTGATCCTTATAATTTTCTCCCTAGGATGAGCTTTGAGTTTGTCTTGCTCCTCTTTTTCTAGTGGCTTGAGGTTCAGCATTAGATCATTTATTTTGCTCAATTTTCCTGGTTGTAGGCATTTACTGCTATGAATTTTCCTTGTAGAACTGCTTTCATTGTAACTCATAAATTCCTGTAAGTTGTACTGGGATTATCATTTAATTATAAAAATTGTTTAATTTCTTCTTCAATTTCTTCTGTGACCCATTGGTTGGTTAGCAGAGTATTATGCAATTTCCATCTGGTTGTGAGAGTCTTGGAATTTCTTTTTCTATTCAGCTCTAATTTCAAGGCACTATGTTCTGACAGTATACATGGGATAACTTCTACTCTTGCATTTACTTAAACATGTTCTATGAACTAGTATGTGGTCTATTTTGGAGAATGGCTCATTGGCAGTTGAGAAGAATGTAATCTGACTTTATAGGGTGAAATACTCTGTAGGCATCTATTAAGTTCATTTGTTTGGAGGTTTGGTTCCGTTCAAGTATTTCATTGTTGATATTTGTCCAGTTGATCTGTCTAGTTCTGACAGCAGGGTACTGAATCCCTCTACTATTGTGTTAGTGCATATCAGGGTTTTCATATCCATTCATATTTGTTTTATATAGTTGAGTGCATTGGAATTTTGTGCATAAATATTTATGAAGGTCATTTCTTTCTCTTGGATCATTCCCTGTACAAGAATGTAATGTCCTTCTTTGTCTCTCTTAATCAGTTTTAGTTTGAAATCTAGTTTGTGTGCAAAAAGGAGAGGCACTTCTGCTTTTTTGGAGTTTTCTGTCACATGGAGAATTGTATTCCACCCTTTTACTTTCAGTTTGTGGCTTTCTTTCTGAATTAGATGTGTTTCTTGTATGCAGCATATTGTATGATTTTTTTTCTTAATCTATTTTGCTACTTGTGTGTCTTTTAATTGGTTCATCGAAGCCATTGATATTAATGGTTATGACTGACATGGCCTGATTTATACCTGTCATGGTGTTTTCTATTCTTGGCTGTTTTGTTCTTTGCTTTTCCTCTTTCCATTCAGTTTCTTGTCTTGCCCAAAGATTTCCCTCTGATCTGAATGAATTCACCCAACTATTCACCCATAGGTCTCATGATTTTGTGACCTTCATATTTTTTCAAGATATTCTTTAGAATGTTTTGGAGTGCAAATTTTGCAACTGAGAAGTTCTGCAAGTGTTCTTTATCATGGAAGTATCTTTTTTCTCTGTCAACTTTGAAATATATTTTTGCAAAATACATCAACCTAGGTTGGAATTTATTTTCCTCCAAAACTTGAAACACTTCACTCCAGTCTCTCCTTGCTTTGAGCGTTTGTGTTGAAAAGTCTGCTGTGATCCTGATAGACTTCACTTTGTATGTGATTTTTTTTCTTTTTTGTAACTGCTTTCAGTATTTCTTCTTTTGTTGGATACCTGGAATCTTGATAATTATATGTCTAGGTGTAGATTTTTTTATATCATGGCCTTTTGAAGTCCTATATGCCTCATTTATCTATATGTTCAATTTCTTTTACTTTTCCTGTGCATTTTTCTGCCATTATATCCATGAACAGTTTTTTTAAAATGTCTTTTGCACCATCTCCTACTTCTTCAGTGACCCAGCCAGCTTTATATTATTCTTCTTTGAGTCATCTAGGAGTTGCTGGGTTGATCTCTCATGGCCCCATTGCCATTTTCCATAGGTTCTTCCTTTCCTGTTTATTGGCTGTGATCCTGTCTTTTAGGTCTGAAAATGGATCCTTAGCTTCATTCATCGTACTTTGTAAACGTTCATTCTCCTTTTTGACCACCTGGAACACAGCTTTGAAGCTGTTTAAAGGGTTCCACTGCTTTTGTTATCTGAGATTCTATGGTGTTCCTGGTTTCTTATTCAATGAAGTCTTTCACTGTGGACCATATCTTTGTTTTATCTCAGAAATCAGTTCTGATTTCCATTTTAGTAGATCTGCTTTTGTTACCAGTTCAGAGATTCCTGGTGACTGAGCTTCATTTTGCTCCCTTTCCCTTTTCCCTGAATTTCCCTGTGGTGATGATCTTTGTTCTTGAATATTTTTCTCATTTATTTTTTTGCTAGTGAGAGCTGTACATCACTGCATGACCTAACTGGTGCTTACTCAGACTCTCCCAAACAGGAATGAATCTACCAAGAGGGTTCTAGCCTGGGTCTCATGGCAGGGAGTCTGTTAGCAGGTAGCTGAAGTCACTGCATGATCTCCATGGCACTTACCCAGAATCACCAGCAAGAGAAAAGTGCCGCAGGCTTCTAGTCTGAATGGGGGACAGAAGGCTGATAGTCTGTGGTAGAAATCACTGTGCAGCTTCTGTGGCACTTACCCAGACTAATCCAGTGGAAATGGAGCTCCCACAGGGCTCTGGCCTGGCTCCAGCGGTGGGGAGACTGCTTGCAGGTGGCAGAAGTCACTGCATGGCCTCTGCAGGGCTTACCTAGGGGGAAAGGAGCTCCTGTGTGTCTTCTGTCTTGGATCTGGTGGTGGGAAAGCTTCTAACACGTTGTGGAAGTCACTGCATGGCCTCTGTGTTGATTACTCAGACTTGCCCAGGGGGAATAAGTTCTTCTTTTTGTAAATTAATATTTTTACTAACTTTCTATGGAAACATAGTAGTCCCTGCTGTACATCTTGGTGTGGCCTCTCTTAGCTTTGAATTTCTCTGGATGAGGAAGCCAATTCCCCATGAGAGGATTCAATTTCCCTGATCTTATGAAGACCCCAGCCAGATAGCGTATCATGAGCTGCATGGCTGGGGTGAACTCAAGAGGCAAGAGCCAGAAGCCAGAAAGTCACAATGACTTGTTCCTTATGCCAGTTGTGGCACCATGAGTAATTCACTATCCTACTTGGTCCTCTGACAGCTCAGTTTGGAATGCACTCTAGGTTCCAAGGACCCATCAGAATCATCCCAAGAGCTATACATTCTGGAGATTGTCTTCCAGAGGAAGCACCAAAGGTCCCACTGAGATCTTGTTCTGTCTTCACTTGTCACATCAGGATCACAAAAGGTGTGAAGGCCACGTAGGGTCTGAGCATCAACTTCTCAACCAGCTTAGCCCAGACCCTTTCTGTTTCCAAGACTGACTGCTGTCAGATGGAGAGGAGCTGTTCTGTAACCACAGTGCTGGTAGAATTGACCTGGGTCAGACCTGATAATACTTCAACCAATTGTGGATGAGATCAACAGAGTCTACTGCTTTCAAATGCAAGGTAAATAAAAATATGTCCCTCCATAAATGTCTGGGTTCTACATTTTAAACTAGAAAAAAGCAGATCTTAAATGATATACTCCTTAAATGGACAAGTGACACTGAATATGAAAAGAATCTTAATTATTAATGGTGAAAATAAATTGAAAGTTTGGGAAAGTAATTTATTCAAGGAATTTCAAGTAATTTACAAATGTTAGATTTTTGAATATTAGATATCCTTTTCTAAATTAAGGTTTGAAATGGCTCCCCTCTCAACTTCTCATCCTTCATCTCTGTGTTTCTCTCCAGACACATGTGCCAAATTAGATTCTCTGGCCCCAGATTGTTTAGAAACTCCAAACATACTGAGCCTCCAGTTTTAAAAGTTAGTTCTGAAATGAATCACTGTCATAGTCCAGGTGTCCACGAAGTGGTCCAGTAAGAAACAGAGTTATAGGCAGTCTGGCCATGGATGTTGGTGCCAATCTTTCCCTCATCAGGGGCTGGGGCAGTTTTCACTCACAAACACATGACCAAAGACAGGGCTCAAGTGGGCTCACCACAACCTCTCTCTGCATTGGTAGTTCTCAGAAGTGTTCCGGGACATTGATACCCCTTAGAGACAGTGAGCTATGGATGGAGGAGGTGCTGTAGGGTTCCAGAGTGTATGACCCTGAGAGTACAGGATTCACAGGCTTAGGTGCCTGTAATGATACAGATACTGAGAAAGGGATGGGAGCCTGTAAAAAGACCCAAGTGATCTGGCAATGTCCCCAGTGTATGGATAGGACACTGCTCCTCTAAGAGATGCACATTTATTCTTTATATTTCTTTTTAATTTTTCCTGGTGGAACTCCATAGAAATTCTTTCATACACAGGATTGGACAGCAAAAGCTAACTCAAGAAATGAAGAAGGAACTGTGAGGACACTGGACAGTCTACTCTTAACACATAAGATACAAGTGGCTTTTAATGCCAGTGGATCAGTGAGTGATTCTTGTCAGTCTCAAGAGCCCTGAGTAGAAATTTGTTCTTTATATACCTCTTTTTATATCTCTGAGGCTTAATTTCATTGGAGTTTTCCTGGAAATATAACAAGCAGGATTTGCAAAAAGCAGAGCAATGGAGAGGGAGAGAGCAGTGTCCTGGCAGGACTATCTGAGTACCTTAGGCTTCCTGGGTGACAGATTACCAAAGTTGTCATGGCTACTCAGGTACATTCCACAAAGTATATAGCTACCTAATACTTTAGAATTGCTCAGTTCCTTACAGACCTCCGTCTCCTTCCTCACAAAGAAACCTATGAAATAAAAGGACTTAAACGGCAAGTAGAACAGTACTGTGAGAAACCCTTGCACAATGCTAGAACTGAAGCCTGCTGAGTTAGCTGTTGATGAGATGTATGATGATTCCACATGTATGTTCTGCTGGTTTGCTGCTTAAATGAGAAAAATTCCTGGGAAAACTACTGGCAATGCAAACAGAGGAAGACATCCCATGACCCAGACAACTAATCCCCAGAAGCAGCAGTATGTACTCACACTTGTGACAGGCCAGGACCAATAAAGTCCAAAATGATATCCACAGTAGAGACAGTCTGCACACTCTGATACACTGTAAAGTAGAATAGTATGTGATGACAGGAAGAGACCCAGCCCCCACAGACACCCACATGGATGAATTTCATGCAATCACAATACTAAGTGAAGGAAGCCAGAAATAAAACAATTTCTACTATATGACACCATTGCCATAAATTGCAAGTGCTGCAATTATTAAGCATGTCTAAAAGAGGTTGAGATTGGGGTCATTTTCAGAGTAATGTAGGTTGCCTCTTGAGAGGCCTGGCAGACTAGGAGAGGCAGTGGGGTTTCTCATCTGGATGATGCAGATCCACTCAGTTTGTGAATATCTAATGAACTATTTGAACACTCATGACCTGTGTTTGTATTTGGATAAATATTATATAATAAGGGTAAATTTAAATGTTAACATTAAATGGTATGGTTTTCCTTTATTTTTGACAAGTATTTTCTCCTTATATTTATTTAATTTGGACAATAAAATTGAATTTATCACTTTGCTTAAGGAATTTGGTGAAAAGGCTTCAGAAGAAAATTGACTTTGTTTTTAGAATGATTTTTAAATATAAGCGATTTAAATTCAACCCTTATTGAATGAGAGGTTAGTTTTAGTAAATAATCTACTAAGTGAAATAACTTAAAGACAAATAACTAAAAAGTAAAAGAAAAATGTATATTAAAAAAAAAAAAGAAAAGAACAGAAAGAACCAGGGAACCACCCCTGGTATCTTCATTCATTTTAATTTATGAAATTAAACTAAATTTAAATTCTTTCTCTAAACATAGAAAATCAATTTGACTTGGTATTTCTATAAATTTGCCAAGTTGATTATTGCTTTGAAATTAGAAAGCAAATGATTAGTGTCCTATGGCTGTAGCAATGTTCTCTTTCCATACCTAAAGGGGTAGAATTATTTTCCTGCTAAGCTTATCTTATTACCAGCTTACATATCTTGTTATTTTTCAATAAATCAAATTTATAACTATGGTAATCTGATAAATATTTAAATAGCTTCATTGGTGAAAATCATAATACTGCAAAGTTACTTAACTGGTAGATGTAGCCTCTTTCAATATTTTTTCTTAAGCAATTCCTAGACAATTTAGTGTGTTTGAAACAGAGAAGAGAGACAATTCATCTTCCTCTTTTCTATAATCTCTTTAATGTCTAAAGGCCTTAAAATATTATGGAAATTACACTGAGGGGTTTTCAAAGATGTTAATAAGAATGAGTTAAGTCATCCAAGATTGATCAGAGAAAAAGATGGATTCTTTTCATTTAACTTTGAAAGAGAAAAGTTTCAAATTTACTGTCAGAAGATTTTTCTAAAGGACTCTTCCTCATTGTTTTCATGTTGGAGAAAGGAATACTACATTAATACTGATTGCCTTGACAAAGTAGAGCTCTTCTCAAGCCCTGTCTCAATGACATAAAATCTTTAACACTCTAGTTTGTGATATATATATATATATATATATATATATATACACACACACACACACACACACACACACACACACACACATATATGATTAAAATATAAAAGATCAAATAATAGGAAGTTCTGTGGAGATGATGTATACTAGTTTATAATGTTCATTTAAGTAAATGAAGACCCTGCTGAGAGTCTCACATGGCTCTGCCTTGGGTGCCCTGTCTGCCATGTTGATAAGAACATTGGGACCTGTGTGGCAGAGGCATCATTGACCTTAAAAACTACTGTTAGGAGTTGGAACAGTACTTGGATAGCAGAAAGAGTGCATCTTCTAGAATTGTTGATGTAAATTGAAGCCAACTAGGAGAGTTAAGAAAACATGTGCACTACAGCCATTGTCTTGGCTTGAAATCCATTTTGTTGCCCATACCACAGGAGTTTGCACAAGATGAGGCTCTCTGGGAGAGTGAGAAAGGAGTGGACTACAGTAGTTGCTGAGTTGTTGGACCCCTTATTGAGCCATACTTGCTGCAGGAGAGGGGTGGGTGGGACCTGTAGTGGAACTCACAGTAGAATCCTATAGATTCTGGCCTGGCAATCTGAAATATGACTAAATTTCATTGGACTGCAACTGGTTTTCTGAAATTAATGGACTCAGCTCTTCATGAAGCTTCCCAGGTTGGATACCAATCATAGTAGAATCCCACCCTGCAGTCACCTCTTTTTTTCTGCCTCTCATTTTTTCTCCTTCTACTTCTCTTTTATTCTTCACTTCTCTCCTTTTTGTTCTTATTTCTGTCTTCTTGTATGTTCTAGCCCTATTCCCAGTCTCTTTCTATCCCTCTATCTCCTAGAACCCCTTCTAAGTCTTCTTCCTGGAGAGTAAAGTAGTTATATTGGAGGGCTTACTATCTATAAACATATTTCTGTTAGGTCCTTATTTTGATGTTACCATAAATCTACTTAATGGAGATAAAGATATTAAAATAATAGTTACCACAATCTGTCAATTCCTAAGTGGTATTTGATAATATTGTCATTGCTGATGGTAAAACATTGGCTAAGGTCACCTAATTGTTCTGTCCACTTGCTCTTCATGGTTTATCAAGACTGAGCTTGTTTAAAGGCCTTCACAGACTCCAAAGTGAAAGACCAACTATACTGGAAGACAATCTAAGAAGTAGACATTTCATAAGGTCTTCAAATTCCAACAATAAAGATTTTGGCAATAAGCAATTTTCAGATAACAAATTAAAGACTTTAACAATAACAAAACATAGAAATGAGAAGAAACTCAAACAAGGCACAAATGTAGACTTCCAGATCATCAAAAAGAAATCCATGGGGTGAGATGGAACAATCTAGAACTCATCCACTTGGAATCCCTGAACTAGCAGCAACAACAAAAAGGATCTGGAAAAAACTAAATCAGTGATAATTTTGCAAATAACAACAGAGTAATGATCATGGTAAAATACAGATAAAAAAGTAGATGAGCTCAGGAACTTGATGGAATCCAAACAAAGTAAACAAATGAAATCAAATAAACAGATGTGAACAATAACCCAGAGGATTAAAAATTCTATTGAAAGTTTATACAGCAGGACCAGTGAATGTGAGGACAGAATTTTAGACACAGAAGATAAGATGGAGGTTAGCAACCAGGAAAGATTTCTTAAAATTAGCAAAACACTATGAGAAATAAATCTAATAGCTGCTTGATGATGCAAAGAAGAATAATATAATACTGATTGGAGTCAATGAAGAAATAGTAGATAGTGCATACAACATTAAAAATCTGTTCATAGAAGTAATGGCAGAAAACTTCCCAAGTAGGGGAAAAGAATGACATACAGATGATTGAAGCATATAGGATTCCAATAACTGTGATTTAAAAAAAAAA
>PVIC010008876.1:0-47011 GCA_004025085.1 Thryonomys swinderianus | reverse complement strand
TTTATAGAGTGGGAAATTTCTATAGGAAACTTGGTGTGCGAATGTGATGAGGGGAAGGAATAAATATAATACAGAAAGAAAATAAAAGAGCATGTATAAAGGGGGTGAGGAGGTGGGGGTGGGTAGGGATATGGGTAAAAATGAAAATTAACTTTTGTCATATACTGGTACAAATTCCCCAATGTTATACGTGATTTTGAGATGTATATAAATTGTACCAATAAAGAATTCAATTTAAAAAAAAGTTCCATGTGAGTGTAGGAAGAAAACTCTGAAAAAGCACCCCTATCAGAAAGGGTCTGGTGAGAGACACTTGCCTCACAGAGGTACCAATGCCAGGAACAAAAGCCAGTCAAATGTAACTTTCTTCTTCTCTTCTAGTCCTTCTTCCCTCCTGGCATGACACCGGAGGTACTACAGAAGCATGAGGTAATAAATAGGAAGAAAAAATAGGGTGAAAGTGCCGGGTGTGGTGGCTCACGCCTGTAATCCCAGCTCTCAGGAGGCAGAGGCAGGAGGATTGCTGAGTTTGAGGCTTGCCTGGGCTACATAGTGAGCTCAGGGCCAGGCTACACTACAAAGCGAGACCCTGTCTCAAAAAAAAAAAAATGGTGAAAGTGAGTGAGAAAGCAGTATAGATTTTATATACCTCTACTTCTATTTATAGGAACCCAAGGTCAGACCTAACCTTAGGAAGGGGAGGAGGTGTGGAGTAGATAAAAGAATAAAGCTTAGACTAGTTTGGACTTTCAATACCCCAAAAATGAGATTGTTCTAATGTCAAAAATGCCTAAAGAGGATTATAATCTGCACAAGATATCATTCAGTTGAGGATATAGAGAAAAGAGAGCTGACAGAGCAAATTTAAAGATTCATGAGAGGGAAAGCAGGTATTTTGTATCTCTTTTTCTATTTGAATCTTTATAGGTGCATTATATATATACATCATGATTACGCTCAACATTGAGAACTTGTACCAGTATATGACATAACTTAATTCTCATTTTCCCCTTCCTCTACCCACCTCACAACCCCCCCATATGCACAAGCTTTATCTTTTATTTACCAATTTTTTTCTTTACCCTCCTTTCTTACCCCTAAACCCCATTTTCCTTTGAACATTTACTTTTGCCCAATACCTATCATGTATTCTAGAACTCATTTATAGCCTCAGTTTCTTACACCAGAGAGAAGACATGACATTTACACATCTGTGACCTATTTCTTTCACTTATGAGTATGTCCTTAAGGTAAATCCATTTGAATATAAATGACTCAAAATTCTCATGTTTTGAGACAGGGTCTCGCTTTGTAGTCCAAAATTATCATTTTTATGGCAGAGTAATACTCCATTTTATTTTTTGAAAACCCACATCCTTTTTTTTTTTTTTTTTGAGACAAGGTCTCGCTTTGTAGTTCAGGCTGGTCCTGAGCTCACTATGTAGCCCAGGCAAGCCTGGAACTCAGCAAACCTCCTGTCTCTGCTTCCTAAGTGCTGGGATTACAGGTGTAAGCCACCATGTCTGGCACTGTGGTATGTGGTATTGATGGCTGGTGTGTGTGAGTCACCATGCCCAGCATTGTATGTGGTTACTGGGGATCGAACTCAGTATTTGCGCTTGGAAGGCAGGCGCTAGAACCACTGAGCTAACTCTCCAGCCCACCCACATCTTCTTTATCCAGTCTAGAGTTGATGGGCATTTGGGCTGTTTAAAAGATTTAGCTATCACAAACTGAGCTGCTATAAACATGGGTGCACCTATGCCGCTGTGATATGAGTCTTGTAATTCTTTCATGTATAACCCTACTAGGAGAATAGCAGGCACAAATGGGACCTCTAATCCTAGTGTTTTTTTTTTTTTTTTTTTTTTTTTTTTTTTTTTTTTTTTTTTTTTTTTTTTTTTAGAAAGGGTCTCGCTTTGTAGTTCAGGCTGGCTCTGAGCTCACTATGTAGCCTAGGCAAGCTTCGAACTCAGCAATCCCCCTGTCTCTGCCTCCTAAGTGCTGGGATTACAGATGTGAGCCACCACGCCTGGCACTGTGGTATGTGGTATTGATTGTTGGTGGGTGTGAGTCTCCACACCCAGCACTGTATGTGGTTACCGGGGATCAAACTCAGGACTTTGTGCTTACAAGGCAGGCATCAGAACCACTGAGCTAACCCTCCGGCCCTCTAATCCTAGTTTTTTTGAGGAATCTCCACATAGATCTCCACAGTGGTTGTACCAGTCTATATCTCTACCAACAGAGGAGAAGGGTTCCTTTTTCTCCACAGCCTCGCCAGCATTTGTTGTTGACTAATTTCAAAATAGCAGCTATTCTTTGTGGATTGAGATTGTATTAGTATCACATCAAGTATAATCAACACAGTGTTTTTTGTTTTTTGTTTTGTTTTTCACTTCCATTTTCTTTGTCATTTCTGCAAGATTCCAGGAGAAAGAGAGAACAGACACATGCATTCAGCTCTGTAATTCTGCTTTTTGAGACTGTAAAATATCAGAAATAATCAACTTGAAAAGATGAATAATTTAATTTATCCCATAGTTGTAGAGGTTTCAGTCTTTGATTGGTTGGTCCCATTGCTTTTGGAAAGGAAACATACCATGGTAGGGAGTATAGTCAAGGAAAACCATTTGCCTCATGGTCAGAAAATAAAAGAAAAAGACCAGCAGCCATAATCCCTTTCAAGGCAAACCTCCAGTGACATAAAACATCTTACAAGGCCCCAGCTCCTACCAGTTCTCACCTCCTCCCAATAGTGTAACTCTGAGGACCAAGCCCTTAGCATATGGACAACATTCAAGAACCAAACTACAGCAGGTTCCTTTTTAAATTGTTAAATCCAATTCAACTCTGCACCCTGAGTACAACTCCAAGCTGGCTCTGTGTTTTGTTTTCCCTTTGGTATGAGGTACCAAAGGTACCAGCCAAATGACCATTGCCAACAAAGTCCATGAAGAGAAGTCAGGCCTGGAGGATTGACAGATCCAGAGAGATATTACAGACCTAATCAGCAAATGCTAACTCCACAAAAACCCTAAACTATTATAAACTACAAAAATGATATGGGATTTTACAGTAAGAACCTGAGATATAAACATTCAACTTGTAAACTTTCACAGATATGAATGGACCTTGCATTATGAACATTCATAAATGGGAACAAATTGGAGAAGTAGCTCACATGTCTGCCAGGCATTATCACAGTTATGGTGTAATGTGCTTCCTGTACAGTGTGATGGTGTATAGTATTTGTGCTTGTATGTTTGGCTTTTTTACATTTTACATTGCATATTTGTGTCAAAGGAATATAAGACTCACATTATCAGACGAATATGACAAGAAGTTCATCTTATGAGCATTCTCCCCAAATGGAACTTATTTATAAGTCTGAAACTTAACTGTACTCTAAAGGTGACTCCTTCTCAGTAGGCTAAAGTTGAAGAAGAAAACTAGTGCAGCACCCAACATATTGGCAGAGTGTTTGATCAGTTGCCATTTCGGCAATGGGTTAATTGTTTTCTAATTGAAGCACAGAACAACTCCACTTCAGGCTTTCTAATGTTCTCCTACAATGACTGGTGAGAGACAGCCATAGGAGATAGTTGCAAAGAGGATGCAGATTAGATATAGACCCTCTGAGACGTTTAAACTCAGGCTGAGAAGGACATGGGCTCCCACACAACAACATGAGAAACCAGGTTCAACAAATATGGCTTTCAGAGGCAGATCTGAAAATGCTGGTATTAGGCTCAGCAATCTGCTTGAATCCTCACCACAATACCTACATACAGCAGAGACCAGTGATCTTATTGCTCTTTCCATTGACTAGCATAACAAGGACACAGATCCACTTGGATGGTTTCCACAGTCTGGGGTGTATATAGAGGCTGAGGGGACTCTGGAGCAAGGATATTCTCATAAACCCAGAGCCTACAAAACTAGGCAGAGAAAATAGTGACTTCCCAGTTTCCATTAGAATTGCCATTGGAAAGAAACCATTCATTCAGAAATGTAAATGAAGTGAGGAGGGACTCCATTTTTTTTGTTCCCCATTGGGGTTTGGGGATTTTTCTTCCTTTCCCTTTTTTTTTTTTTTTTTTTGGTGGCAGGGTCTCGCTTTGTAGTCCAGGCTGGCCCTGAGCTCAATATGTAGCCCAGGCAAGCTTTGAACTCAGCAACCCTCCTGCCTCTGCCTCCCAAGTGCTGGGATTACAGGTGTGAGCCACCATGCCCGGCACTGTGGTATGTGGTATTGATTGCTGGTGGGTGTGAGTCACCACGCCCAGCATTGTATGTGGTTACCAGGGATAGAACTCAGGACCTTGCACGTGTAAGGCAGGTGCTGGAACCACTGAGCTAAACCTCCGGTCCCTTTCTTCCTTTTCTTGGCTCTTCTCCTTTTGATTTTATTTTCCTTCATGTTGCTCTTGCTTTTTTAATGTAATTATTTATTCTCTTTAGTTCTATGTAATACTATAAATTTCCTTTTATCTTCAATAAGAAGCTTCATTTCACCTTTCTTTCTTCTCATCTTCTCTTGGTTAATTTTTCAAATTTTACTGTCTTCATTCTTCAGTTTCCCATCCCTCCTATCTTTGTTATTATAACTTTTAAGCTCTATGAATCCTTATAGTTAGTTACTTATATGCTCTTGCTGTTGAATACTGTTCTCTTGTTAGTGGATATACAATTGCTGCATTTAGCAGATATGTACTGTGCATCAGTATTTAGTTTGTTTTAGTGTTTTTACTATAAGTACAGTTTTTTATGGTTAAGGGTAGTATAATTTTGGTTATTATAGTATATCAATATCCTGTTTGACTTTGATGCTATTTTTGCTGATTTTATTGCTAATTCCAGGGTGGCATAGTGGTTTCTACTAATTGGTTTTCTCTGTATTTCAATGTCTGGATTATCTCTTACCCAGAGAACCAGGTGCTGGGTCAAGTGCACTGCACCCACCCTCCCAAATAAATGGAGGTGACTGCATCTTAGGACAGAAACAAAGGCCTACAGTTAGTTATACACAAAGTGCAACACTAAAACCACACACTAACTAAAGAGGCTTCCTTTCAGGAAACAAAGTCTTTCTCAAGTCTCAGCAAAAAAAACAAAGAAAAAATAGAAGTGTGAGGAGACATGGAAAAACATCCCTCTAGCCCAGTGATTTAGCTCTATGACACTGTACCTGCCTCATGAGCACAAAGTCCTAAGTTTGATCCCAGTCCTGAAAAAAAAAAAGAAAGAAAAGAAATGCTTCCCCAAACTCCTAACTCCACCAAAACTAATATGGGGCAATAAGGAGGAAACTAAAATCCACAAGCCTCATAGTGAAATTATTCAAAAAGATAATAGAAAAGATTAAAAAAAGAATCAGTAAAGTGATCGGTTAGTTAAAAGAGGTTACAACTTAACAGATAATGGACCCAATAAACAAAACAAACAGCAATTCTACAGAAGATATTAATAAAAAGCTAGATGAGATTTTAAAAATGATACAAACCATGAATTATAAGTATATTCTATTTCCCTGAAAAGAAGACCAGGCCTGACATTAACTTTTGCTCCCAAATAGGGCTTACTTTAGGTGATGTCATATTTCTTTATGTATAATGACCTACATTTAACTATGTACAACAAGCAGCATTTATTCATTGAACTCATGTTCAAAAATCTACATTTATTTGCATACCATGCAACATGTCATCTTCTGGAACATCATGATAACTCTCCAAACCCCAAATCCCAGCCTGAATTTTTTGTGACTTGAGTTTCTTGTAAGACTATTGTTCCTAGTCTTTCATGTCCAGCAAAAGAGCTCTCCTTAAATGATCACTTATCTACTTAGCCTGCTTTTAGTCCCTGGACAACAGAGCTGTTAGTGATTTTATCCCATGAATTCTTTACCCATGTCACCATCTCTTGAAAAATCATCTTACAGCTTATTTTCTAGTTGGATCTTATTTTGGGGGAAATATGCTAATGAAATAGACTTTTTGAAAAGGTACCTAACAGAAATTTAGGAGATTAAAATATCTATTGAAATTATCAGCAGCAGAAGCAACCAATTGAGCATACAGTGCCAAAATTAGAAGACAAGACTCTTTTAAGTAATAAATTATTGAGAGATACCTTAAAAACAAAGAGAATGAAAAATGGATCTAACAGCTGCTACATGGTGCAAGAAAGACTAATCTAAAATTAGTTGGTATTAGTCAAAACTGAGGTAACAGCACAAATGGTATAAAAATTCTATTTAAAGAAATAACAGTAGAAAAGTTTACAAGTACAGGGACAGAATAAAAGGTATAGATAATTGAGGTATATAAAACTAAAAATAGGCACAATTAGAAAAGAACTTCTCCACACAAAATCATAGCCCAACACAAGAATAGAATCATAAAAGCTATTACAGATAGCGGCCATTCTTTGTGGAGTGAGATGAAATCTCAGTGTTGTTTTCAACTGCATCTCTCGAATTACCAGTGACATCGAGCATTTATTCAAATACTTCTTAGCTGCTTTTACATTTTCCTCTGAAAAGTATCTGTTCATTTCAGATGCCCATTTTTGAATTGGGACTTTAAATCAGGGGGGGGGCTGATTTTTTTAAGCTCTTTGTATATTCTAGAGAGTAGTCCTTTGTCTGAGGAACAGCTAGTAAAGATTTCTTCCTATGTCATTGGTTGCCTTTTCACTCTCCTGGTAGTTTCTTCTGCTGTACAGAAGCTTTTATATTTTTTTTGCATTATTCAGTAAACTTTATTGGTACTTTATATACACAGCTCACAATCACACAAAACATTGGGGAATTTGTACCAATATGTGACACAGGTCAATTCTCATTTTTACCCATATCCCTACCCACCCACACCTCCCTACCTCCTATATACATGCTTTTTTATTTTCTTTCAGAATCATATTTATTTCTTCCCCTCATTACATTCCCACAACAAATTTCCTTTGGAAACTTCCCATTCTACAAAAACTGTCATACTTTCTAGAGCTCATTTGCATCTACAGCTGCTCATATCAAAGAAAAGATCAGGTATTTGATCTATTTATTTCACTTATTAGTATGTCCTCCAGGTGTATCCATTTGCACATAAAGGAATCCATCTTGTCATTCTTTATGGCAGAATAGTACTTCATTTTATTTTTAAAAAAAAAACACATCTTTTTATCCACTCTCCTGTTGATGGACATTTGGGTTGTTTCCAAGATTGAGCTATCACAAACTGAGCTGCTATGAGCAATGGTGTACATTTGTCTTTCCAATGTGATTTCTAAAATTCTTTTCGGTATATTCCTAGCAGGGAGATAGCCAGGTCAAATGGGACCCCTAGTCCTAGTTTTCTGAGAAATCTCCACACAGATCTCCACAATGGTTGCACAAGTCTACAATCTCACCAACAGTGGAGAAGGGTTCCTTTCTCCCCACAGCCTCACCAGCATTTATTGTTGGTTGATTTTGTAATCGCAGCCATTCTTTGTGGAGTGAGATGAAATCTCAGTGTTGTTTTCATTTGCATCTCTTGAATGACCAGTGATGTTGAGCACTTCTTCATATGCTTCTTGGCTGCTTTGACTTCTACCTCTGAGAAGTGTCTGTTCATTTCAGATGCCCATTTTTGAATTGGCTCTTTGAACTTGGGGAGGCTGATTTGTTTAAGTTCTTTCTACATTGTAGATAATAGCCCTTTGTCTGATAAAGAGCTAGTAAAGATTTTTTCCCATGTTGTTGGTTGTCTTTTAGCTGTGCCAGCGACTTCTTTTGCTGTGCAGAAGCTTTTCAGTAGAATGAGATCCCATTTGTTGATTCTTTCTGCTAGTTCTTGTGCTATAGAGGTTTTATTCATAAAGTCTCTGCCTAAGCCAATGTGTCTAAGAGTTTTGCCTAACCTGTTTTCCAGCAGGCTTATTGTTTCTGTTTTAATGTTTAAGTCTCATATCCACTGTGAATTTAGTTTTGTGCCTGGTGAAAGAGATAGGTCTAGCTTTAGTTTTTGGCAGGTTAAAGCCCAGCTTTTCCAGCACCATTTGTTAAAGAGGCTGTCATTCCTCCATTGAGGATGTTTGGCTCCTTTGTCAAAGATAAGGTGGCTTAGTGTATCCGGGGATGTTTCTGGGTCTTCTAATCGATTCCACTGGTCCTTGCATCTGTTACTTTGCCAGTACGATGCAGTTTTTATCACAGTGGCTTTATAGTACAGTTTTAAATTGGGGATTGTAATACCTCCTGCCATGTCGTGGTTGCTTAGAATTGCTTTTGCTACTCTCCAAGTCTTGTGGTTCCAGATGAATTTTGGTATTATTTTCTCTAGCTCTGTGAAGTATAGCACTGGAATTTCAATGGAAATTGCATTGAATCTATATCGTAGTTGTAGAAGTCGAGCCATTTTGACGATGTTGGTTCTCCCTACCCGGGAACAAGGGATGTCTTTCCACTTTCTGATCTCCTTTTCTATCTCGTTTTTCAGAGTCCTATAGTTTTCAGAGTAGAGGTCTTTCACTTCCTTTGTTAGGTTGATTCCTAGATACTTCATTTTTCTGGGTGCTATTGTGAAAGTGATTGACTCCCCAATTTCTCTTTCAGTGAGTCTGTTGTTTGTGTAGACAAAGGCTGTTGATTTTTGAGCATTGACCTTGTATCCAGCAATGCTACTAAATTTGGTAATTAAGTCTAGCAGTCTTTTGGTTTAGTTTTTTAGGATCCTCTAGATAGAGTATCATATCATCAGCAAATGATGACAGTTTAACTTCTTCCTTTCCTATCTTTATTCCTTTTATATCTTTGTCTTGCCTGATTGCTATGGCTAATGTTTCCAGTCCTATATTGAATAAGAGTGGTGACAGCAGGCATCCTTGTCTTCTTCCTGATCTTAGTGTAAAAGGTTCCAGTTTTTGCCCATTAAGTATGATGCTGGCTGTTGGTTTCACATAAATAGCTTGTATCAGATTGAGAAAATGCCCATCTATTCTGATTCTCTGTAGGGTTTTGATCATGAATGGGCGTTGGATTTTGTCAAATGCTTTTTCTGCATCTATTGAGATGATCATATGGTTTTTGTCCTTCAGTCTGTTAATATAGTGTATTACATCGGTTGATTTACATATGTTGAACCAGCCTTGCATCCCTGGGATAAATCCAACTTGATTGGGGTGTATGATTTTCTTGATAACTCTCTGTATTGTTTGCCAGTATTTTATTGAGGATTTTTGCATCAATGTTCATTTGAGAGATTGGCCTGTAATTTTCTTTTTTTGGTGGGATCTTTCTCTGCCTTTGGAATCAAGGTGATGGTTGCTTCAAGGAATGATTTGGGGAGTACTGCTTCCCTTTCGATTTCATTAAAAAGATTGAGGAGTACAGGCATTAACTCTTCTTTAAAAGTTTTATAGAATTCAGCAGTGAAGCCATCAGGACCGGGGCTTTTCTTTGTTGGTAGGTTTTTTTTTTTTATTACATTTTCAATTTTCCAGGTTGATATTGGGTTGTTTAACATTATTATATCCTCTTCATTCAGCTTTAAAGTTCATATGTGTCTAGGAATCTATCCATTTCTTCTAGATTTTCCATCTTCTTGGAGTACAAATTTGCAAAGTACATGTTTATTATCCTTTGGACTTCCTCTGGATCTGTGCTGATTTCCCCATTTTCATTCCTTATAGCATGGATTTGAGCCTTTTCCTTCCTTTGTTTGATAAGACTGGCTAAGGGTCTGTCAATTTTATTTATCCTTTCAAAGAACTAACCCTTTGAATTATTGATTCTTTGTATTGTTCTCTTTGTCCCCATTGCATTAATTTCTGCTCTGATTTTCTGCTCTGATCCTAATAATTTCCTCCCTAGTATGAGCTCTGTGTTTGTCTTGTTCCTCTTTTTCTAATTGTCTGAGGTTCATCATTAGATTTTTTATTTGAGCTTGCTGTATTTTCCTGGTGTAGGCATTTACTGCTATGAATTTCCCTCATAGAAGTGCTTTCATTGTGTCCCATAAGTTCCTGTATGTTGTACTGCGGTTGTCATTTAGTTGTAGAAACTATTTAATTTCTTCTTTAATTTCTTTTGTGGCCCACTGGTTGATCAGCAGAGTGTTGTTCAGTTTCCATGTGCTTGTGAGGATCTTGGAATTTCTTTTGCTATTCAGCTCTAGTTTCAGGGCACTATGGTCTGATAGCATGCAGGGAATAATTTCGATTCCTTTGCATTTACTTAAGACAGTTCTATGAACTAGAATGTGATCTGTTTTGGAGAATGATCCATGAGCAGCTGAGAAGAAGGTATACTCTGGCTTTGTAGGGTGAAATATTCTGTCGGCATCTATTAAGTCCATTTGCTCAAAAGTTTGATTTAGCTCAAGTATTTCCTTATTGATTCTTTGTCCAGTTGATCTGTCAATTTGTGATAGTGGATTACTGAAGTCCGCTACTGCTATTGTATTCATGGTTATCTGGCTTTTCATGTCCACTAATGTTTGTTTTATGTAGTTAGGTGCATTTGAGTTTGGTGCATAAATATTTATGATTGTTATTTCTTTCTCTTGGATCGTTCCCTGTATGAGAATATAGTGACCTTCTTTATCTCTTTTAATCAGTTTGGGTTTGAAGTCTATTTTATCTGCAAACAAGATAGCCACTCCTGTGTTTTTGCAGTTTCCTGTGGCATGCAAGATTGTTTGCCAACACTTTATTTTCGCTCTATGGGTTTCCTTCTGAATTAGGTGTGTTTTCTGTATGCAGCAGATTGTAGGATCGTGCTTCTTGATCCAATCTGCTAGTCTGTGTCTTTTAATTGGCCCATTGAGTCCATTGACATTAATGCTTATGACTGATATGGACATATTCAGAGCTGCCATGTTGCCCTGTTCTTGGTTCTTTTCTTCCTTGCTTTTCCCCTTTTCTATTTAGTTTCTTGTTTGCCCCAGTGAGTTCACTCTCCTGGGTCTCATGGGTATGGAATTTTCTGTGGTTTTTTCCCAAGATGTTCTTTAGAATGTTTTGGAGTGCAGGTTTCGTATTTGCAAAGTTTTTCAGGTGTTCTTTATCATGGAAATATCTTATTTCCCAGTCTATTCTTAAAGATCATTTTGCAGGGTACAACAGTCTAGGCTGGAGGTTTTTTTTCCTGCAAATGCTTGAAATACTTCCCTCCAGGCTCTCCTTGGAGTGTTTGTGTTGAAAAATCTGCTGGGATCCTAATGGGCTTCCCTTTGTAGGTGATTTTCTTCCTTTCTCTCACTGCTTTTAGTATTTTATTCTTGTGTTATGTATCTGGAATCTCGATAATTATAGGTCTATGTGTAGATATTTTTATGTCACAGTGTTTTGGAGTCCTATAGGCCTCTTTTATCTGCATGTCCATTTCTTTTCCTGTGAAGTTTTCTGCCGTTATCTCTGACCACAGTTTTGTTATGTCTTTTGCATTGTCTCCTGCTTCCTCAGTGACTCCAATCAGTCTTATGTTATTTTTCTTTGAGTCATCTAGAAGCTGTTGGATTGATTTCTCATGGTCCCTTGCCCTTTTCCATAGATTATATCTTTCCTGCTCATTGGTTGCTATACTGTCTTCTAGGTCTAAGATTCGGTTCTCTGCTTCATTCATCCTACTTCACAAGCTTTCGTTCTCCTTTATCATTCCCTGAAGCTCTGCTTGAAGCTGTTTAAAAGGTTCCATTGCTTCTGCTACCTTGGATTCTATCGTATCACTGATCTCTTCTTTAATGATGTCTTTCACTCTGGACAGTATCTCTGTTTTGATCTCAGAGATGAGTTCTGATTTCCATTTTACTAGATCTGCTTTAGTTACCATCTGAAAGAGTCCTGGTGTTTGAGTTTCAGTTTGCTCTATTTCCCTTTTCTCTGAATTTCCTTGTGGTGGTGATCTTTGTGTCTGTTTTTTTGTATATTTTCTCATTTCTACTCTTTTGTTGTTACTAATGCTATCTGTTTAACTCCTTGCCTGATGACATGGCAGTGTTTGTTGCAGGTCTCTTTCTTTCTATTATAATGGGGCCCTTTGGAAGTGGCATCTTCCTGGGTTGTCCTCCTTGAATGTGTAATGACCCTTGAGAGTTCTCAGTTCTGACAAATCATGGGAGGTATTTGAACAGAACAATCACATCATGTTTGTTACCATAATACAATCAGTGCCAATAGCAGTATCAAACACAGTAAATAAAATGAAAAGTTTTGTTAATTTGTATTCTGAAGACTTTGAGCTCATGAGTTACCTCTATGTCCATATGCCAAAATTTAGAATTAATCAGCAATGTGTATACAACATGTAGATCATAAATATACCCCCGAAACCCTTTGGGAATAAAAGGTCACTGGGGAATCAGGGAGGTAGGGAGACAGAAGGAGAATGAAATAGGCTTAACAGATTTATAAAGATCACCTAGACTTGAGAGCCTCGTATATGCCAGCAGTAACAGAGGATAAAAGGGCATATATGAAAGAGTGCTAACTGTATGCTGTAAGGCTGCTGGAGACTTTGCACACCTTCTTATAATAGTACAGGAGAAGAGATAGGGCAGCCTAAGAGTCTTTTACTTCTGGATATTGGTTCTGACAGGAAGATAGGAGAGGGTGTGGAGACAAGAGGTGAATAGAGGGATCTAGGAGTAGAGGGCAGAACAGAAGCTAGATTCCCTTGTTTTTTATCTTGCCTAGTCTCTCAGAGCAGCTCTGCAGCTCTGGTGTGGAGGGATGCAGGAAATGGCTTCGGGGCTCCTCTTGGGCCTGTGTCATCACAACGCAGCTCAGGGGTGGAGTGGGGGCCGGCTGGCAGACCACGGTCCTCTGAGCTGGGAATGGCATCTTGGGTCCTATAGATGCAGCTCCGAGTGGGGTGGGGACCAGCCAGTGGGCTGAAATCCTCCATGCTGGTAATGGCGCCTGAGGTCTGTGACCTGAGTCCTATAGATGCAGCTCCCTGTGCAGAAGATTTTTAATGAGATGAGATCCCATTTGTTGATTTCTTCTGCTAGTTCTTGTGCTATATAGATTTTATTTATAAAGTCTTTCCCTAAGCCAGTGTCTCCAAGAGTACTACCTAACCTGTTTTGGAGCAGGCTTAGAATTTCTGTTTTAATATTTAGGTCTCTCTTCCACCTTGATTTGAGTTTAGTACACGGTGAAAGAAATGAATCAGTCTTTGGCAGTTCAAAGCCCAGTATTTCCAGCACCATTTGTTAAAGAGGCTATGTTTCCTCGATTGAGGATATTTGGCTCCTTTGTCAAAGATGAGGTGTCTCAGTGTACCTGGAGTTGTTTCTGGATCTTCTCATTTGTTCTACTGATCCTCAGGTCTGTTTCTTTGCCAGTACCATGTTGTTTTTATCAGAGTGGCTTTGTAGTATAGTTTCAAGTTGGGGAAAGTGACACCACCTGCCATGTCCTTGTTTCCTAGTATTGCTTTTGCTACTTTAGGTCTTTTGTGGTTCCAGATGAATTTTTGGATGATTTTCATCTCACTGCACAAAGAACAGCTACTATTTTGAAATTAGCCAGCAACAAATGCTGGTGAGGTTGTGGGAAAAAAGAAACCCTTCTCCACTGTTGATGGGGATGTAGATTGGTACAACCATTATGGAGATCAGAGAGGAGATTCCTCAAAAACCTAGGATTAGACGGGCCAGAGATTTAGATCAGTGGTTCTGGTGCCTGCCTAGCAAGCACAAGCTCCCTGGTTTGATCCCCAGTAACCACATACAACAAAACTAGGTGTGGTGACTCACACCCACCAGCATTCAGTACCATATACCACAATGCTGGGCATGGTGGCTCATGCCTGTAATTCCAGCACTTGAGTGGCAGAGGCAGGAGGATTGCTGAGTTCAAGGCTTGCCTGAGCTACATAGTGAGCTCAGCCTAACTACAAAGGAGACCCTGTCTCAAAAACAAAAAAACGAAAAACAATTGCAAAGTGAGACCCTGTCTCTAAAACAACAAACAAACAACAACAACAACAAAAAAGGATTAGAGATTCCATTTGACCCTGCTATTCCCCTGCTGGAGATATACATGAAAGAATTACAAGAGTCATATCACAGTGACATATGTGCACCCATGTTTATTGCAGCTCAGTTTGTGATAGCTAAATCTTGTAAACAGCCCAAATACCCATCAACTCTAGACTGAATAAAGAAGATGTGGAGTATTTTCTTTAAATAAAATGGACTATTGCTCTGCCAGAAAAATGACAGTTTTGAGTCATTTATACTCAAATGGACATACCTTAAGGACATGCTCATAATTGAAATAAATAGGTCACAGATGTGTAAATATCATAGCTTTTCTCTGGTATGAGAATCTGAAGTTGTAAATGAGCTTTAGAATGCATGATAAATATTGTGAAATGGTAAATATTCAAAGGGAAATGGGGTTTACAGGTAAGTAATGAGGAGAAAGAAAAAATTCATAGTAAAAAAAGGAAACAAAGCTTGTGCATATAGGGAGAGGGGTTTTTAAGGTAGGTAATAGGAGGGGAAAAATGAGAATTAAGTCATGTTATGGTACATGTACTGGTACAAGTTCTCAATGTTGAGCATAATCATGATTGTATGTGTGTGTGTGTGTATGTGTGTGTGTGTGTGTCCCCCCAAAAGCTATTAGAGAAAAACAACAAATCAATTATAATAGAAACCCATTAGAATTATAGCAGACTTCTTAACACAAACCTTAAAAGCCAGAAGGGCTTGGAGTGAAGAATTTTAAGCCCTACCAGAAAATTACCTCCAATCCAGACTAATAAATCCTATAAAATTATCTTCCAAAACTGATGGAGACATAAAACAATTCCACATAAAGAGTACCTAAATAAGTTCATGATTACCAAGTCAGCACTCCAAAAATTCTCATGGTACCTAAGAAAAAGACTAAGAACCCTTACCAGTCCAATAACAGTCAATGAAATTGAAGCAGTAAAAAAAAAACTACCTACTAAGAAAAGCTCAATTTCCACTGGATTCATAGCTGAATTCTACAAGTTTCAGAGAGACTTTCCAGGAACAGGGAAGACATAATGTCAGCATTCCTCAAATTCTATAATGAAATGGAAATGGACAGAGTACTCCCAAAGTCATCTCCACAGGCAAGCATAACTGTGATTTCAAAACCAGAAAAGGACCCAAACAAAAAAAATAACTACATACCAGTTACTTTAATGAACACAGATACGAAAATCCTCAGGAAAATACTGGCAAACCGTGCAAAAACTTAAAAAATTTATACATAATGACCAAGTAGGATTTCTCCCAGGAATGGGGGAAATGGTTCAACATATAGAAATGAATAAGTGTAATACATCACATAAACAAAAGAAAAGGCAAAAATCACTCAAAGAAGGCAGAAAAAGCCTTTGACAATATCCAACATCCATTCATGATAAAAATCCTAAAGAAAACAGGTGTAGAATGACCTTATCTTAGTCTCATAAAAGCCATACATAACACATAATGACCTTATCTTAGTCTCATAAATGCCTGTATACATAACATATTTAAACCAATAGTGAAAATCCATAGTGAAAATTCATAAATGTGAGGGAGCTAAAAGCTTTACCTCTAAAATAAAGAACAAGGGCCGGAGGGTTAGCTCAGTGGTTCTGGCGCCTGCCTCGCAAGCACAAGGACCTGAGTTCGATCCCCAGTTACCACATATAATGCTGGGCGTGGTGGCTCACGCCTGTAATCCCAGCACTTGGGAGGCAGAGACGGGAGGATTGCTGAGTTCGCGGCGGCTTGCCTGGGCACCATAGTGAGCTCAGGGCCAGCCTGAACTACAAAGCGAGACCCTGTCTCCAAAAAGCAAAAAAAAAAAAAAAAATTAAAATAAAGAACAAGATAAAGTTGTTCACTACCACCATTTCTATTCAGTACAGTATTCAAAAACAGTAGCGCAATCAGGTAAGAGAAAGAAATAAAAAGGATATATATATATATATAGGTAAGCAGGTCTGTATAGCAATAATAAATTCACTAAGAAATAATAGAAAAATACCATTCACAACAGAATGAAGAAAAATTAAATACTTCAGAATTAACCTAACCATGAAAGTTAAAGGCCTTTACAATGAAAACTACAGTAATCATAAAAGGAGATTGAAGAGGACAAGAAAAAAAATGGAAAAAATTCTGATTCCTAGATAAGTAAAACCAATATATTCAAAATGAACATCCTTCCAAAAGCTTATACACAAAATCTCAATCAAACTACCCCCTCTCAGTTGATATTAACAAAATCTCAATCAAACTACCAATACCATTCCTCTCAGAGAGATAGCAATTATAAAATTCATTGAAACAGAGAATAGTAATAAAGGCCAATGTTTCTTGTTTCTTGTGGGAAACAAGAGCAAAGCAGAAGACATCACAATCCTGGATTTCAAGTTATATTCAAGTTTACAGTGAAAAAAAACATGGTACTAGCACAAAAATTGACATGTGAATCGAGCAACAGAATACAGGATGCAGAAACAACTCGAAGAAGATTTGGCTTTAGATCTTTGACAAAAAGGCCAAAAACATACACTAGAAGAAAATAGCCCTTTAACAAATGGTACCAGGAATACCACCTGTCCACATGCAGATTAAATCTAGATCTATGTCTCTCATCATATACTAAGCTAAAATCAAAATGGATCAAAGATCTAAATATTACAATAGAAATGCAATTTTCTGGAAGACAAAATAGGTAAAACTTTTAAAGGCATAGGGATAGGCAAAGATTTGCTAAATAAAATCTCAATTTCCCAAGATAACATCAGGAACCAACAAATAGGATCAGATAAAATTAAAAAGCTTCTGCATGGCAAAAGATACAACTAACAGGATGAAGAGGAAATGTACAGAATGGGGAAAAAATTTTGCCAGCTCTTCTTCAGACAAAAGACTAATATCTAAATATATAAAGAACTCAGAGAAATAAACTCCCCTCAAATAAAAGACCCAGTGAAAAATGAACTGAAATGAACAGACACTTCTCAAAAGAAAAACCACAGCCAGGGATTTAGCTCAAGTGGTACTATATCTACCTTGGAAGCACAAGGGCCCAAGTTTGATCAAAGAAGAAGAGGTGGAGTGGAGGAAGAAGAAGAAAAGGAAGAAGAGGAAGAATTACAAATGGCCAATATAGTAGTGCTTTAGTTCATGAACTCAGTTCCTTACACGATTCTGATTGGGTTTAGAACCATGAAAAAAATTCTGCAACCAGAATTATGAAAAGAATTAAGTTAATGAACAGAGAAACCACTATACATGAAGAAATGTTTAATACCTCTGGCCAATAAGGACATGCAAATTAAAAAAATAATTGAAACTATATCTTACTCCAGAAAGATAATGGCTATCAACAAAGAGCAGCAATTATCAAGAAACTAAAAAATAACAAATTCTGATGAAGTCATGAACAGAAAAAGGAACTTTCTACCTTGTTGGCAGGAATATAAAGTAGTCGAACCAATATTGAAATCAATCTGGAGATTTCTTAAAAAGCTAAAACTATGCCATTTGACACAGTAGTATTTTAGGTATTTTTATGAAAAAGTTAAACACGTCATATACAGTGACACATGCACAACCATGTTTATAGCAGCACAGTTAATCACTAAATTTTGGGAGAGGCTTGTATGTCCAGAAACAGATGAATGGCTAAAGAAAATGTGGCATTTACACACAATGGAGTGCCACTTTGCCATAAAGAAGCAGCTTGAGTCATTTGTAGGAAAATGGATGTACCTTGAGACCATGTTAAATAAAATGTCACTCAAGCTAAAATAATTGCCTATTTCCTCATATGTGAGAAACTCAAAATATAAATGAAAACCAAAATAAAAATGAGAATAGGAAATAACAAGATAGATCTTTTACAAATAATGGGAGATGAGAGGGAGAGAAGGAAAGATGATGAAAAAAAGATGTTTTATGTACGCGTACCAACTTCCCATGAACAATGTGATAAAAATAAAAATTGGGGAAAAATAAACTGCGCTATTTTGTTTTGGGGGGATTTTTTGGTGTTTTTTGTTTGTTTGTTTGTTTGTTTTCCTTTTCTTTTCCATCAAAAGTTTCTAGGAAAAACTAAATTGAGCTACTGATAATTGAAATGAGAAATCAATAGCTACTAGGACAGCTGTAAATTGTTATGTAAATACTGGACTAAACTTCCACTTAAATCTATAAGATTTCATTTGCATAAACTGACTTTAGAAAAAGGCCACAAATGTGTTTTATTACCATGTAGCTACCATCTGAACTTCTTTCTCTGAAAGGGGAATCATTGGATGCTACATCTGCCACCTGGTGGCCACTCCTATGCACACATTATGCTAATAAGACCACACTAGGCCTGTGCCTTTCCATCTGTCATCCACCAATCCACTTCTCCATCCATAGTCTGCTTGTTTGGGGAAGACATTTGGATAAGCAGAACACACGCGATTCCTGTGCTTCTTTGAGGAGCTAACAATCTAATTGGGAAAAGCATGTTTTCATGTGCCTATTTTCTGTTTGAGGAAAATTTGTAGGTACTGAGGTTCTGTGACCCATGTCTGTATTTTCAACTTTCCTTAACTGGCTAAAAAAGGAAATTTAACTCTTCAGTCTCTTTAAAAACCTCAGTGAAACAAACTTCCATTAATTATGCTGACCCTAACTGTACTATTATTTCTTTCCTTTCATTCATAATCACTTTCTCCAAAGAGGAGTCTTCTCCCTTTGTCCTCTCTTTCTGGCCTTTAAGTCAGTTTTTATTCATTTAATTTTATTTTTTAATCTTGTATATATCAATTTGATTGATTGATTTTTGCAATGCATAATAAGAAGGTCAAGAGCCAATACCATAAAAAAGGGAGATAAAACAGACTATGAGACTTCAGAAACAGGCAGGAAAGAAGATAAGTAAGAAAGTAAACACGTGCACAGACCCTCCAACTACCAAGAAAGTCTGTTTATGCTTCGAAGAATGGAGAAATAGCTGGGCATGGTGCAAACACACCCCAGACCTTGGAGGCTGAGGCAAGAGGATTGACACAGGTTCGAGGCCAGCATGGACTACACAGTAAATTCAAGTTCAATCTGAAGTAAATGTATCTCAAAAAATGGGGAGAATAATTAAGATTCAAAGTGTACCACATTTCCCCACAACTGTATCCATTTGTTATCAAGTGTGAGCATTATTTGTGCATTGTGTCTGCACTCTGATGGATTATTTGCTAATAAGTCTCAAGGTTGTCATTTCCATGGACATGTACCTCTGTCCAAAGGCACACATCTGGGTATTTACAAGTGCAGTAAAACCTTGGATTCCAAGTAAACTGTTCTGTGAGAGTCATGAAAGATGACCGGTCACTTCTAACAAACTTTAACTTAGTAAATTAAGGATGTTCTGCAGTATGACTCTGACCATTACATGATCACAACTGAGCCAATGGCTCTTCTACCTCTCTCTATCTCCCCCACTTCTGAGGGACTGTGGGTGATCATCTCAAAAAACAAGATAGCAAGAGGTTATGGAGGAGATCTTGTCTGCAGATAAAGAGGAGAAAATAGTAAGGAAGTCCCTCTCTTCCAGCGAGATTAGAGGGTTGTGTAAAATGTGGGGAACTGCAAATTTTTGTTTGGTTTTGCTTTTTTGCAGCACTGGGAATCAAACTCACAACCTTGTGCTTATAGGGCAGATGGCAGTGCCACTGAGCTAAATCACTAGGCCTAAGTGCAAAATTTTATAGAAAAGCTCCACCCAAATAAGGCAGTAGCAGTGTAAGCAATGAATCAATCTATTTAATCACTATGCAATGTCACATTTCCATGAAATCCTCAAAAGGAGGAAAAAGCAAGTGTCATTGGAGAGGTACCTTGTTAAGAAAAGACAAGATTTCATTGAGCCAATAGAGACAAGTGATTCTGCTAGTGATACTGAAAGTTGTCCTGCTCAGTAGTCCTCTTCTCTCTTATATGCTCACACTTGCCATGAAGATTTTCAAAGGTACATGCAGGTTAATTTATTTATCTTTATTTTTTGTATTTTTGTATATTTTGTATTATTATTTTTTATTCTGTTATAATCATTGCTAGATGAATATTTTTGGGTTGTGGAACAAATCATCTGAGTTTCCATTATTTCTTATGGGGAAACTTGCTCTGACATACAAATGCTTTGGATTACAAGCATGTTTCTAGAACAAATTATACTTACAAACTAAGGTTTTACTGTACTTAATTGCAATTTATATTATCATTTAAGTATCAACATTTTTATTTTTATATTTAATTATATATTAATATTATTTTATGATTCAATATGTCTATCTTAAGTTGTCACCATGTACTAAAAACATCCCTGTAGCTGACAAGCTTAACTAAGGCTTATTTTGGGAATATAACTTGTAATTTGAGCATATTATGAGAACTTATATTACAATCATGGTAGGGTTTGATTTTCAGTCAGGGTCTATGACCAAACCATCCTGAACACACCTGATCTCATCCAGTTAGGTCTTATTTTCAGTAAAATATGGCATGTCTACCACATATGCACAAATATGGTAGGTGTACCAATATGGTATAATGTACCATTATATTCCCTAAGAATTATATAATCCTTATTTTAGTAAATTTTAATACCTTATCATTAAAATTTAAAGAAAATAAGAATATAATCAACCATGTACTCATCTTCTCAAATATTTCCCTTAGATCTTCTTCAAGAAATTCAATTCCTGAATTTAATTTGTTATAAAATTCTGGGGAGGAAGGCTTAATTCATGTTCATGCAGGGAAGACTGTTGGGTTTGTGTTTGTCATGAGTTGCAGTTGGTTGATGGAAGTAATATTTTGCTGAGTGCTTCTATTTGTGAACCAAATTATTTTTAAATAAAAGTATTCATGAACTGAGGTATTACTGTATATTACAGGTACTGACATTCTCTGTTCCTTCTTTTTCCCCAGAGAAAACCAAAGTCACATGAATAATTTTCATGGTGGTTTTCACAATTTTACCACCCACTTATATATATATATATATATCCATAAGCCTCAACTAATATTATATTCCACATTTGTAAATTTAGCAAATAATTATGAATTTTACTTTTAAATCATTTTTATATTTATACTTCTAGCTCATTTTTACCAGTGTATCTTATTCCAGCATATGAAGATATTACAAATAATGTTCAATCTTTTTTATGACTAGTTAGATCATGTTCAGTATTTTTTGTTCCAAGCAATGTTTTCCATGAACACACACATGGACATCTCAATCTCAACTACAGTTCTGAGTGAGAAACCTTCTGTCTTACCTTAGGAATCCTTTCCACAGAGACCCTTCACTGGATATCACATTCTCCACTGGCTACAAGAAACACATCTTCTAGAAGCACTGGATTCTGTGTCTACACAATCTGGTGTTGGAAGTGAATAACCTTCCAGGTTGATTCCACCTGCAATGAGTACACTAGAATGAAGTACACAACAGCAAGACAATTTTCTTTCTACCAAAGAAATTCAGATTTCTTTTACTGTTAATTTTGTTGCTGTTAAGTGGTGATGCCATGGTTCAAATAAAGGCATATTAGGATTGTAATTTTTAGGGTGACGTTATAATTTTACTTTTCCTTGTTGAAATCCTAGCCACCAAGGTTATGGCATGAGGAAGTAGGAATTTTTTTTTTTTTTTTTTTTTTTTTTGAGACAGGGTCTTGCTTTGCAGTTCAGGCTGGCCCTGAGCTCACTATGTAGACCAGGCAAACCGCCGCGAGCCCGGCACTGTGGTATGTGGTATTGATTGCTGGTGGGCGTGAGTCACCACGCCCAGCATTCTATGTGGTTACCGGGATCAAACTCAGGACCTTGCGCTTTCAAGGCAGGCGCCAGAACCACTGAGCTAAATCTCTGGCCCAGGAATTTTTTATAAGAATGGGACTAATAGCTTTGTAGATGAGGCTCCAGAGAGGTCCCTCACCTCTCCTGCTATGGTATTCTAGTGAGAAGCAGGCTACCTATAGCAAACAGGCCCTCCTCAGACACCAAATCTGCCAATGTCTTGATCTTAGACTTTCAGCATCCAGGACTGTGACAAATAAATTTCCATAGCTTATGATCCATTCAATTTATTACATTATGCTGTAGCAGCTGCGACAGACTAAGATAGTCTCCCTGCTCTACCCATTGTGAAAACGGAATGCTCCTTGGGTACTGAATCCCTCCACTCACCCACTTGGGAACTCTTCTCAACATCTAACATGTGGTAGGTACAGAAGGGCTATTTGGTAAAAAGTAAATTTTTGCAAATTGTTTTCCAGAACTGTTGTGAAAAAAAAATTAATGATGTGTTATTGTCATTAATTTAATGTTAAATTATTCTTCCTCCATGCATAAGAAATCTCATTTTAATTAACATAAGGTAGAGAATTTTTCCCATGTGTTCAGCAACAATTTCCTTCAGGAATTCTCTGCTCAAGTTATGCACTCATTTTTCTACTAAAATTCCCTTCCTTATTATGTAAGAATTCTTGTCACAAGTAAAACAAACATTTTTTTAAGTTTGCCTTTTAAACATTTTTTTGTGTTTGTTTTGCTTTTTCAGTTTTTTGGGGTACCAGGAATCAAAATCAAGACCTTCTGCTTCCTTTTAAATGCTTTAGTGATTGATGTTTGGACAGACAGACATTTTCAACATTCATAAAGCCTTATCTTTCATCCTTTTCTTTTATGGCCTGTTGAAGTGCTCATTTTTCCTGTCAATACATTCCACCAAATAAACACACTATAATATATTTAATGTGTGCCTCAAATGAGTTATTTACATGGTTTCCAGGTTTTTATCTTGTAGTAACAGTACAATGAAGACTTCTGTACCTGAGCCCCAACAGTGGTGCCATCATATCTAGGTTAGTGGGCTTTTTCATTACCAGGAAAAAATGCCTGTCATGTATAACCTAAAGAAAGAGAGATTCGGTTTTGCCCCTGGTTTCAGTCTATAGTTGGCTGGCTTCAAGGCAGAAACATCTTGGCAGAAGAGTATGGTATGGCAGTCTACTCGCTTCCTTTGTGTTGGTACACAGACAGTCATGGAAGAGCATTGAAAAGGACAGATATGATACCAAATATCATCCCTCCATTCCCAAACTAGACACAGACACAGAGTGAGCTTTACTAAGCATCACAGACCCCTGGCCTCAGGACTCACACCCTATTCTGGCCCCTTCTTTAAGAGACTCTGATTTCAAATAGTCTTTATCCCATTATACTGTTTTCCCTTCCTAATAACACTTATTTCTACTGACCATTACCTTATTAATTTGCGTGTTTAATTTTTTTCAGTAATCATCTTGTCTAGTTTGTTGGCTATAATCGTTCAACACAAAGAACAGTTCCTGGCACAAACTTTTGTCAAATAGGCTGTTCAATGGAATCACCAGTGAAGACTTTAAAATTCACTTGTTCTGATCCCATAAGAAATGTTTAATTATTAAATCACTTTAGCAAGAATCTGCTAAGTACCATTCTCTCTGGGTGACAGATATGCTTAGGAATGTTTTTTCACTGTTGTGCACTTGAGTCCTTGTCAAATCCTTTTTGATGTAGTAAATAGAGTGTGGTTAGGAAAGCTATAAACATTACTGCAAGATTCCAGTAAAATTATCATTCTTTGACTCAAAAAAATCAGATACCCCACATTTAAGGACTCAGTCCAAAAGTGAACATCTGAAATAGATTCTTTCAGATGAAGAAGTCAAAAACAGTGGTAAATTATGAAAAAATCTTTAACATCACTGGCCATTTGAGAAAAGAAAATTAAGACAACACTGAGATTCCATCTCACTCCAGAAATAATGGCTACTATCAAGAAATCAAGCAATAACAAATGCTGGTAGGGGGTGGGAAAAAAGAACACTCCCCACTATTGGTAGGAGTGTGAAATAATGCAACAACTATGAAAACCAGTGCGGAGGTTTCGCAAAGAACTAAACCTGGAGGTTCCATTTGATATAGCTATTCCCTTAGTTGGTATCTTTCTAAAGAATTAAAAGCATCATACCACAGCAGTATATGCACACACATATTTAAAATGGTACAATTTGTGAAAACTCAATCTTGGAAACAACCCAAATGCCTATCAACCAACAAATGGATAAAAGTGTAATTTTTTTATTCAATGGAATACTTCTGTGCCATAAAAGGGGATGAGCTTGAGACATTTCTAGTTACAGGGACGAACCTTGAGACCATACTCATTTTTTTTTTTTGAGACAGGGTATCGCTTTATAGTTCAGGCTGACCCTGAGCTCACTATGTAGCCCAGGTGAGCCTTGAACTCAGCAATCCTCCTGCCTCTGCCTCCCAAGTGCTGAGATTACAGGTGTGAGCCACTACACCCTGTGAGACCACACTCTTAAGTAAAATATATTGAATACACTTTTAAATATTGCATTATTTCTCTGGTGTGAGAAACTAAAAGTGGGGATAAGGTCTAAAATGTACAACAGACATTGGGAAATGGGAAGAAAATGATGAAATAAGAATGGGAACAAGGGAGGTAGAGGAGAAAGGAAGAAGGGACAAGAAAAAAAGAGAATCAAAGGAAGAATGGAAACAAAACTTTTGTACATAAGTGGATGGGAATAGGGAAAAAAAGAAGTAGCAAGACATACCATGTACTGGTACAAATTCCTAATAATGAATGTTATCATTATGTATATCTAAAATGTACCAGTAAATGTTTTGCTCAAAAAATTATTCTTTGTGAAAAATATGGCAACAACTCAACAAGCAAATTGTGCGTGGGTGCACGTGTGTGTTTGCATGTATGTGTATGCATGCATGGGCTGGGCTGTTTTATTTTCAGTCCAGAGTTGAGGGTCACTGACATAGAAGGATCTCAGAAATATTAATGGACAGAGAGATGACTAAAAGTACATCTTGAACCAGAAATCTAGCCTGTGGTCCCAGCATTGCCACTCACACGCACTGCAACTTAGGCATGTCACTCTACTTCTCTGAAGACCCATTTGAGGTTCATGCCTTCTAAGGTTCCTTCCTTTTGTAGAGCTCCACAGCTACCTTCTTGGTCACTGCCAGAGCCCAGCAGACTGGGAGCAGCCTAAAAACAGAATAATTGAGGCTTCACAGAAATCTTCATCCAGGGCCTGGTGATCCAATGGGAAGCTCTTTACTATGACAACCATTACCCTGGACTTGGTAAGTACTTGTGAGGCACCAGAGAATCTGCCAATTGGAAGAACATCACGCATGTCTCTCCTCACTGAGTATTTACAGAAGTACAGGCAGGCCCACTGCTAATCTCCAAGTAGTCCACTAGGGACACAGAATGCATAAGGAGAAAACCGGATATGCAGAAGAGGGGGAACAATGTATGTAAGTTATTCCTCACAAATCTCCTCTGTCACTGTTCAAGGTCTTCCCCAAGGCTATGCCAAGTTTCAGTTCTTCTACTATGGTATTTTGCTATTTTCTTTTAAGCAAGCTGCTAATTCAAATCTGCTGCTGTCACCCTACATGTTCAGTAAGAGAGGACAATTCATTACTGGGAAAATTAGCTGCTCATGTTTATTTAAAACGTTGCAAAGGCATTTATAACAAGGGGTTCATGCTGTAGCCTCCCTCAATCCTGTTATTCTCCAGGTCCCTTTTTTCCTGGGGTACTTTATATGTAGCTGTTTGGCTTGGCTGCTGTGTGTGATTTTGCTAACAGTCTGGAGGTATCAGAACCTCTCTAGTCACACATGATCATTGTTCTTGTGCTCACTTCAGCAGCACATGTACACATTATCCACCTCTATGGCCTCTCAACCTATATACTATTGCAGTGAAGGACTGTTTGAAAGTAATTTTAAAAAAAGGTATTTGGGAAATTATGAGAATGAGCATCTTAGAAACTAAGTTTCATTTGCTTTCCAATGGGTGAGCAACAGAGGTCACACAACCCAGGTAGGAGCGTTCCCACTTCAAAACCTGATATTGCACACTCAGATCTCTCAAATTATTGGGGACTGGGGACTGTGAATGGCACATAGCTTTGGATAACATTTGGAAGCTACATTTAAGAATGAAAGGATGTACTTAGGACTCTTTCAACTGCTTGTATGTTCTTGTTTTGCACAAGCTTTGGTTTTGTCAGGACAAGCTAGGAAGAATACAAAAAATGCAATGAATTTTTTAAATGGCACACTAAATGTCAAAGTTACTAAGTACTTATTTTTTTAAAAGTTAAGGATGGAGAGAGAGCGAGCGAGAGAGAGAGACTCTGACATAAAGAAGTTCATTGTCTTTCAGTGTGCTCCACTCCAGAAAGGATCCTCTCTGTAGTTTTAAAATTATTATGAGTGCGTTTTCACTACATGAATATATTCATCATGGAGAGTGTACATGTAAAGAACACATCTTAATTTTTTCTCATCCTCTGCTCTCCCTCTCTCTCTCTCTCTCTCTCTCTCTCTCTCTCTCTCTCTCTCTCTCTCTCTCTCTCCTGGTCCCCTTTGCTTCTGTAAAGCATCTCTTCTGTAGCAAAATATTTCACAATAAATTACTTCTGTCTTCATCTCTAAAATATGGGGTATAAAAGAAGCTGGAGGAGCATTCGGAGAAGGCATGGACTTGTGGCTAGAGTGACGATTCTTTTATATGGTGCCATCCTCTGGGACAGACAAGGGGCACATAATATAAGTGACGTGGCAGCTAAAAAAACAGAAGCATAGGAGGCTGCATTCATAGGAACGTCCTTCTTTCAGGGAGATCCCGAAGCCCGGGACGTGGCGAAGCAGGAGATGTAGGGGTTCTATACCAAGGTAAGTGTCTTGACAACATGTTAAAGGTTCAAATGCTGGCGAGGGCAGCGGGACTGAGGCATACCTCCTCAGGAACTATATCCTCTGGTCCATACATATATCGGGAACTTTCCCAAGGAGCATTAATTAGGGCTGGAGCCCGGCCTGGAGCCAGATTCCCCAAGCTTATCTGTGTGCTGACTCTGACCTGAGAGCTCGAAGCTTCAAGTACGGCTTGTGGAGAGAACCGGACTCACTCGTTGCATCTGATGCCTGGACAAGGTAGAAGAGGGAGCCGGAATAGAAAGTATCTTCAAGATGAGGAAAGAACACCTTTCGTGAGGAAAATTCAGACAGAAGACTCCGGAACAGGTACTACCTTACTCCATTCTGGCCCCGCCCACTGCGCCCCACTGCTCTTGCGCAGGCGCAGTCGCGCCGCGCTCCGGCTCCAGCGCGCATGCTCCGCCGAGCCGCGGTGCCCCGGAGCCGGCGCTGGCGGCGGCGGCGGCCGTGGCGGCGAAGGAAGTTTCCGCTTTGCCCTCCACCCTGGTAGCAGTTTCGCGGCAGGGACAGCTTCCTCCAGGCGCTCGCTGGCTATCGCTGCGGCCCCCCGTCCACCCAAGCTGATCATGGGGTGGCCCAAGGGGCAGGAGGGCCAGGGTCTCTCTGAGGTAAGGACCTCTTAGTGTCCCTGACAAGTCGGGATTCCTGAAGAGAGGCCGAAGGCGGGGGGAGGGGCGGGCCGAGAGGGGCCCGAGGGATCCTGGGGTGCTCGTCCCTTCCTCAGGTGCGTCCACCGCGGGGAAGCACCAGCCCCGACCTCGGCGGAGGGAGAGCACGGCCCCCTGCGTAGGAGAGACAGCGGACGGTTGGGGACGAACTCCGGCAGCTCCCAGGTCTCCTGGGGTGGAGGGGCTGCTCCCAGCCTGACCCCTGTGCTGGCGCTGCCGGGCGTGCCGCCGCCTCTTCCGCGGTCCCGGGCGACGTCTCCTTCCCTAGCGCTGAGGTGCTGCTCGGCGGGCAGGGGCCGCTGTGCGCCGGAGTCACGAGAGGTGCGCGGCTAGACTGTGCTGGCTCGGGTCGTGCAGAGGGCGGTGACCTTGGACCGCCTACCCCGTCTCTAGGTCGGTGGGGTCGGGAGGTTAGCCCTACCTACCGCCCTGCAGTCTGGAGGGAATGCCATTGTTCTTACCTTTACCCTCCAGGGCCGGGCGGCCGGAGGAAGTTAGAGAGGCAGGCGTGTACTGGGGTGGTGTGGACGGGGACGTGTGCTCTTCGGGGGTACCGCGGAGTAGGGGGCCGAGCTTTGAGCGGAAATTTGCAGCTTCTCCAGAAGACCAGAAGTATCTTCCCGAAAGTGTTTGTTACTAAGTACTCGGTCGGAGGGACAAGAGCATCAGCCGTTTCTGGATTTCCTGCTTGTCTGGGAAAATAAAGCGAAAGCGCATTTATTTTCTTTTGGTTGCAGATGTCATTTAACTAGATGGTTTGTATCAACCATCCCTTCTAGTGTCGATTTACTTAAAAGCTAGTCTGGTTTATTAGATTCTGGAGAGAAATCGAATCCGTCAGCGCCACATCTCTACCCTTTCCTGAAGATCTGAGGTAGATGTTTGGGAGGGGGACTGATGGCAAGACATGATGAGTGGCCCCTTCATACTGACCATTTTGCTTCTCTGTGCCCCTCCCAGATCTTCATTTCTTTCTCCTTGCGAATTGAGGAATCATTATGTTGTGTCCCCAGCTGGGGATATAGTGATTCAAGGACTAGCATGACCATCAGTGTGTTCTCAGAAGCCAAATCCATTGTCTTGTAAACGTGAACCACGTTACTTTCATATTATTGGACGTTGTGAAGAGTAAGATATATTTTGTAATACTTGAAATTTTCTTTTTTGCTACTTTTTCATTCTAGGCTTATCGAGGTTTTACCTGCCCTTTTGTTGTAGACTCTTTATCTCTTAGGTCCTACTTTAAATCCTCCAGTGCAGTATCCCACAGTGCTACAAGTGGGGTAAGGAGGGTTTTTCTGAGAAAACTACCTGCTGCTGGGTCCACTTTACATACTGCTAGTAGACTGAGTCCACTTTATCGATGTTGTCCAAGAGTTTAAAGACAGTTCCTAGTAGTTTTGGAGGCAGTCAGGGTGAACATAATCAAATTATTACCAAATCTAGTCCCACCATTTATCAGTAGGCCCGCTAATTCATTAAATTCAACTTTTAAAACCTTTTACTAGATGTTTATGAAGGCTAAAAGGACAGCTGGATTTGGCCTTGCCTTCCAGCTTGTATGAACTGTAAAGCAGGGCAATTGAAAATTTATTAGGCCTGGTTTAAGAGCTCATTCATTTTTATCAGAATTTTAGTTTTAAATGGGTGTATTAATCACCTTGGTAGCTTTTTATGACTTCAAGAGAGGATATTCTTCTATTCTGTGTGTATTAGCCAGAAGCCCTTTTTCATTTTGTTTCAGTGTTAATCTATAAAGGGAATTTGGTGTCAAATATTCCAGCTCCAATGTCTTGTAAAAAGTTCTTTTACAGGTTGTATTGCAGAAGTACAGTTCTCCATTCTGGGGCTGAATAGATGAGAGATAGTGAACATGCATTTGCAGGGAGGTGCCCTGTGGGATTCTTTAGAATTAAGTTAAGGGCAGAATAATGTTCCTCTTATTGTTGTGCTGTCCTCTTCATTGAAATGTTTTCCTGATAAATGATGATTGAAAAAGTAAGATTCTTAGTTCACTTCCCAAGAACTTTAAGAAAATATTTATATCACCTCATTGCACTTTTCTTCCATCTTCATGAATTGTAACTTGTCTCTATTTTCTTTGAATCTTTTCAATTTTAATTTTCAGCCAACCCAGATCTTTTCAGAAGACAAAGTGTGAATAATTAATATTACTTGATTTTTGTGTGGTCACTGATAACGAGTGTATGCAACTTTTTAAGAGAGAGGGGATGAGTAAAATATAAAGTGGCTCAAGGTTGTCACCTCCACAAGGTGATAAATAAACTCAGTTAAAATTAAAATTCTGATAAAAACAAATTACTGGTTCTTAAACCAGGCCTAATAAATTTTCAATTGCCGTGCCTTTTAGTTGCATTTGCATGCAACATGATAATTGCATGTTTAACTTTGTGTTAATGTGTATCCTCCTTTTCCTGTCATGAATTTGATTTTCTGATATCAGTTGCATGACTATGAAAATACTTCTAATACATGACTAGGTTTTATATTCCTCATGTAATATTTGTACATCATTCTCTATTTAGTAAGTATATCTATATTAGTCAGATTTCCTGACACCTACACAAAACCTGACACCTAAAATCCAAATTTACATATATTAGATTAATTCAATATTTTTTAAATTGAATTCTTTATTGGTACATTTTATATACAGCTCACAATCACACTCAACATTGGGGAAGTTGTGCCAGTATATAACATGAGTTAATTCTCATTTTTACCCATATCCCTACCCACCCCATATAATTCAGTATTTTCAAGGCAGTCCTATTATGTGACAGTAATTACTCCTTTTGTGTGCGTTGAAAGCTCTCCATATATTTGCTTTAGAGATCCAAAAGGGAAATACTGCACACATATCTATATGTATATGTATGTATATACATATATATGCATTTTTATATGTATATGAATGATTTCCTCCTTGGCTGTCCTCTTGTCAGTAACTTCCTAGATCTGGATGAGTATAGTTTAAACTCAAATATCTTGTTCCTTTCTATAAAGAGCTTATGATATAGTTGAGAAGCCTGTCAAGTAGACCATCTATTAGAGAAAAGGAAGGTAATGTGCTGTAAATCTTCCTTTTCCCTGGATTTCTTTAGCACGTAGTGAGCTCTTCTCTCAGCTGTGATGATTAACAGCTCATTGAGAACTGAGGACCTCATATTTTGGAATTCTGACAACAGTTTCCACATTTTTCTGTAGATACTTGTTGAATTTCATGGAAAATCTGGTGCAGTAAATGAGCCATTGTTTCCTGCTTCTTGGCCATAGATTGTGGCATCGTAAGTATGTACTCATTTTCCTTTTACTCAAGATAGTTTTACCAGCCACATACATGATTTTTGTTCTAGGTAGAAACCAGAGAAGATGAAGAGCAAAATGTCAAGTTGACTGAAATTCTGGAACTCTTGGTTGCAGCTGGATATTTTAGGGCAAGAATTAAAGGCTTGTCACCTTTTGACAAGGTAAGTGAAAAGTTTGTTACTAGGCTATTTCTCTTGAGGATGTCATAGTTATCCAGGGCATAGACAGAAGGAAGAGGTTGTTTCTACTTCCCTCTACTTCTGTGTTAACATTCTTGCTAATGCCAGTTCATTGTGGGAGTATTGTTATTTCCTATTTAGAAAAATTAAGGATCAACCAGTTAAATTACTATGCATGTAGTTTTAGAAAATGCAACAAGCAAAATAGTGTCTTTATTCAAGGAACTTACAAGTTGGATAGGGTTATAAAATTCATGTTGCAAAATAATCTGAGTTAATAATTAGCTGTTCCAAGTTACCAAGAGTTGACATACCTTTTATTGTTGGCAAATTCTCTGAGTTTAGATGAAGGAGAAGTCACTGTGACATGAAGTATTTTAATTTAGCAAAACTAGGAATGATTATTACAGATATGGTATAATTTATTGTTAAAACAATAGATTTTAAGGGTAGAAATGAAACAATTTCCCTGGATGGAAAAGCACCACTTCTATAAAGTACAAAAGAGGGCTGAGGATTTAGCTCAAGTGGTACTGTGCCAACTTTGGACATACAAGGGCTGGAGTTTGATTCCTGGTACTGAAAAAAAAAAAAAGTAAAGTACAAAAGAGAGACAAGTAAACTAACAGGCATAGAGCAAATGGGATGATACAGTAAGTGGCATAGTGTATTGTGTACAGACATATCCAGGACCTTCAGAACTAGTGCAGGTTACTGCCCTGGCTGCACATAGTCACCTGAGTTATTTTGTAATACATGTCCAACCCTAACCCACTGAAATTCTAGTTAGATTTGGGATGCAGCCTTGGAGTCTGCATTTTATTGGGCATATCACATGAGTCTAAAAGAGCCAGAGATAAAATTCACTGTTTATTCCTAGTATCAAGTTATGTTTGAAAATGATTTTGTTTCAGAATGTGTTTTCAGCCTGAGATTTACTTGCATCTCAGAGAAATCCAGTAAACAAAGTAGAGTAGGAATTCTCACCTTTATTAGATAGATGAGAATAACATGTGTGGAAATTAAGTAATGAGGCAAAAATGTCAACCTTGCTGCACTTAGGTCTGGTCTATAAAACATTTCCTCTGGAGACTGGTACTTGTCTGACATGGGGTTAGGAAAATTTCTCAGCTAAGATTTAATGTGTGTCCCTTTTACTATAGAGAGGATCTCTAGGTAATACATCCACTTAATCATAAAAGTCAGCTTTTTGTTCACATTAGTATTTCAAGTACTCAGTAACACTGAATATTGTGAATAGTAATGGACATTGAAGGTATAGATTTCCATCATTGCAGAGGGTTTTATTTAACTGCTAGTTTAGATCAATCGAATGTAAAGAAATTTTTTCACATGTGTTTTGCAAAACACACTCATGTGTTTTGCAAACACATAATTTTGTATGTTTATTGAAAACTGTTTATATATTTCATCTACCTTTTACTTCTGCTTTCCCTTAACTAGAAAAAGAAAACAAGTATTTTCTTTGTTTCTTACAGGTAGTAGGAGGAATGACTTGGTGTATCACCACTTGTACCTTTGATATAGATGTTGATTTGCTCTTTCAGGAAAACTCTACAATAGGTCAAAAAATGTAAGTTATTTGAATTTGTAGTAAAAGAATCTAAAGTAGATTAGAAGGGGACTTACTGAGGGCCAAGTAATTGTATGTTTATATCCACATTTCTTTTTCATTTCTCATGTTATACTGTATATATTTATTCTTAATATAAACGCTATGTGCGTACATGTGGATTATTTCCAGCACTTTTAGCCCCAAGTTGGTAACTCTTCACCATGTAGCACATCTTAGAGTGTATTTTGTTTTGTTTTTGTTTTTTCGTTAATGTTACCATTTATTTGCTTAGTAATGCAAACAAATAGTACTAAGCCAAGAAAAATACAACTGAAAATCCTATAGAAAACATTCACAAGGGTGTTCCAAAGTTATAAATGATTTTTCAAAACAAAATTGTCCATGCCATTAGCATCTTTGTAAGAATATAATTAAGAGAAGAGCAGGCAGATAAATCTCATTTCTTATTTTCTTGGTGAACTGACCCTTTCTGTTCTGTTGTGGTCCTCTTTTTTTTTAGACAGGGTCTCCCTTTGTAGTTCAGCCTGGCCCTGAGCTCACTATGTAGCCCAGGCAAGCCTGGAACTCAGCAATCCTCCTGCCTCTGCCTCCAGAGTGCTGGAATTACAGGCGTGAGCCACCACGCCTGGCACTGTGGTATGTGGTATGTGGTATTGATTGCTGGTGGGCGTGAGTCTCCACACCCAGCATTGTATGTGGTTACCAGGGATCGAACTCAGGACCTTGCGCTTGCGAGGCAGGTGCCGGAACCACTGAGCTAACCCTCTGGCCCTGTTGTGGTCCTCTTTATCTCTGGTGATATTTTCTGTCCGGAAGTCTACTTGTCTGACATTAACATAGCTACTCCAGCTTGCTGTTAACATTTCATGAAATTAACATGTTTCCATTTTTGTACTATAATTTTTCTTTATTTTGAAAGTTAGTTTCCTCAAATGTTATCTAATGAGCTCTTTTTACACAATCTGATAATCTCTTAGTTGGTATGTTTAGATGATACTTAATGTACTTACATTATGGTTTAGTTTAAAATCTGTATTTCTGCTAGTTTTGTATTTACTCCATTTTTTCTTTATTTTTCTTCTACCTTTTTCTGCATTATTTTTCTGTGTTTCTATTCTTTTGACTCTTAATTATCCTTTTAAAAAATGTAGTGGCTACCTAATAGTAAGATACTTATATTAGACAGGTGTGGTGGCTCACGCCTATAATCCCAGCACTCTGGAGGCAGAGACAGGAGGATTACTGAGTTCAAGGGTTGCCCCGGCTACATAGTGAGCTCAGGGCCAACCTGAACTCCTGAACTACAAAACGAGACCCTGTCTCAAAAAAAAAAAAAAGATACTTGTATCATGTTTTTATCAGGCTAATTTTCAGTAACACATTACTTCACATGTAATGTAAGAACTGTATAATACTGTACTGCTAATTCCTTCTTTTTCTCTTGTACTGTATGTTTATTTTTTTAAATGTGTTATAAACTTTGCAGTACCATGTTCCTATTTGTGCTTTAGATTGTGTATCAACAAACTTTTTCTGTATAGGCCCAGATAATAAATATTGTAGACTTGTCTGTGGTCTGTGTCACAGCCACTCACCTCTGCTGTTGTAATGCAAAAGTAGTCAGAGATACACACACACAAATGAGTGCAGCTATGGAAAACTCACATTCTCCTACTTGCCAAAGCTGTGCTAGATGCTTCACATATTTTATTTTAACTTTCATTCCAACAGATATTGTCCCAGTTTTATAGATGGAACTGAAGCTGAAAAAAGCCAAGATCACATGGCTAGTGTATAAGTCATTTAATGTTCAGGCTATTGCTGATTGTGTTTCTTGATCACAATTTCCAGTGGCTGTAATTCAGCTTTTTCCAGGACACTAATCTGGGTATAAATAGACTAGCAGGAGGAAAGGAGAATCTTTCCCTCTTCCTTGTCTTCGTTGTATTAGGCAGAGATTCATTTTGCCTGCCTTCAAGAGAAGGTAGCAGGGGCTCTTTGTGAGGGATTTCACCTGAGGGTAGCATGCCCAGTCTTTCCTGGTTCAGCAGTGGCTTGCCCATTTTATTAAATCATTCAGGATACCTAGTTCTGCTCCTACACCTGCCAGTAGACACCTCTGACCTTGGTTAGGCCATTCCTACTCCAGGCCTCAGTTTGTTACCTATAAAAAGTGAGATGTATGAGCTCACATACTTCTGAGTCTATCACTTAATTTTCTGAAACATTAACCTCAAAAAAAAAACACTTCTAAAGGGATTAAAAGTGGGCTATAAATATACAATTGAAGCAATAATAATGGAAAAGCAGACTAAAGGAAAAGGGAAAAAAATGAGGCCCACAGGATGCTTTGTTTTTCTTGGATGGGGCAGAGATTTGGCTGTAAGCTTTCTGACAGCCAACAGAAAGAAAAACGTGGTAAATTTGCCTATTCACAATTGACTTATGGAACATTGGTTCTTGAGAAATAAATTATTAATGTTAAAACAAGGGGACATCTCTTAAGGCTATCATTAAAAAGGGCATTAGGTACCAACACAAGAAGGAATGAGGCTCTGTGTCCGTAACATCTGCCACTCTGAGATAGTGACATCTCAATGAGGTACCTGTAGGGAAGGATTGTTCCTGGGAGGCAGTGCATGGAGTCCAGGTGTGTACCTTCTCCTCTTATTCATGGGTAGGTTTTAGTCTTCCTTATTTTTATTACACAGTATAGGTACAATATCCATGAAGTAAGACAAATTCAAATATAGCAGAAGGAAGAAACCCAAAGCTGATAAGCTGATTATCTCTTCTCCTTTTAGTTCTATCCCACTTTTATTTTCTAGAAAGAAATATCTTCAGCTGTTTAAGGTTTTAGATTCTTCACTTAGTCACTTCTTCATCTCCAGCCAGATATATGTCTTGCATTGAAATCTGATTAAGAATGGGAAAATATCTTAACCTAAACTCCTCACAGCATTCCTTTCATCTTCCTCTTCCAATCTTTTTACTTTTTAAAAATATTTCTGCCTATATAGTTTTATTCTACTTAAACTTTTATTTCTTGATTTGTTACCTGTTTTTTTTAACTACTTAGGGTATGCATTTTAGCATCTCTTTACCTTTCATCTATTATAACTTACCTTTAAAATGATGAGAATTTATATTTATAATATTTATAATAATTAAGTTGGCCTTATTTTTCAGGCAAGTTCTAAAATTAAATCTATAATCACTGTTCAGAATAAGATCTAAGAACTGTGATAGAATCAGAAAAAAATATATAATCTCAACTATTATGGTGATGTTTAAAGCAGAAAATTAAAAATATCACCATTGAAAAGAGTCTCTTTTCATTTATTCACTAAACAAATATTTATCAAGTCCCTGCTCTATGGTCAGGCATTATTCTGGGTACTATGGACTAATTGTTGAACAGTGTCCTGCCCTCATGAGCTCACAATGTAACAGAATACAGACTACTAACAATAAGTTATGTATAGAAGCAGTATGTGCAGTGGGAACAATGAGAGCTAGGAGGAATGTAGGCAGAAACATTGCGTAGGAGGCAGTAGTAGTTTTAAGTAGGACAGTCACTGTAGACTGACAGGGACCTGAGACTCAAGGAAGGTTTCCAGGTAAAGGCTACTTATGTTCCATGTGGCTGTGCATACATTTTATTATTTAGCTTTCAAAACAACATTTGAATAGGCAGGGCAGGGATTATTTCTCATTTTATGATGATGTATTGGACCAAAGGGTTGGTCTTCTACTGGCCAGAAGTCCTTGAGTAAGTGGTAGAGCAAGAATTTAGGTCTAGGTTTAATTTGCCCTCTTTCAGACTCTTTGGAATGAAGGAGGAAATAGTACACAGTGCTTAAAAACTAAGGGAGTCAGACTAATTACCCACAGTTACAGGTGGAAATGTTCAAATCTTTAGCTAGGAAACTTGGTGAACTCTCTTGTCATCTTCCTGAGTCTTAAGAAGTTGACAGATCTGTCCTTAGCTCCTGAGAGAAGCAGGGTGGGGCTGGTGGGCCTCTATGAAAGGTCTTCCAGATTTTCTTCTCTGGTTCCAGCCCACCTGTGTTTCCATTTAATTCCAGTGCTTCCACACACTGTTAAGACTACACAGACTTAGTAATAATTTTCAGGAAGTTGATTTAAAGGGTTGGTCAACCTTGAGATTACATGCAGTTTCCTTCCATTGGGTTACTAAAGAGCAGATAAACAGCTGTGAGGGTATCTAAGGAGAAGTCTGTGTAAAGGCAGGTGGTTGAGCTATCTTGGCCTGTCCAACCTCTTGATTTTATTTCACCTGGTGGTACTCTTATGTAAACCAAATGATTTCCAGCCACTAGAGGGACCACTCCCCCTGGGGAACCAAAATGTAACTGAGGAAAGGCTGTGTTTAGGAATGGGGATGTTCCCGCACAGGTGTCCAGCATGAATAAAAATAAGATATCCAAAGAACAAGACTTAAAACCAGCGCTGCTGTCATCTCCATTTGCTGAGCTTGGAGTTTGAGTAGCAGGAGCAATTAAACACTCATCTTTTCCTTTGTAGTTTCAAAGAAATTAAACGGGCATAGTACTCTGATGGAGTTCAAAATAAAAAAAAAAAGTAGAGCTTATTAGAGAAGACCTCAGTGGTATGTAACTGAGTTTTAACATTGTGCTACCAAACTATCACATTTGATCTCTGAGCAGATTTACACAGCCACACATTTCCTCACTGAGCTGGCACACATCTCATGGCAAAAAAGACATGTCCTAAAGTTGGACTCAGAAAACAGTGACTTCAGGAATAGCTGAGAGTCACATGACAGTTTTTCTTCCCCTCAGCCTTTTTTGAATCAGTCCCTCTCCATATCCTTCTGCTGAAGAGGAGAGTTGAGGAAGAAGAGACAGAAAACATGTCCTAAGTGCTCTCTCCTGGGAGGTGGATGTTTCTCCCTCTGTGAATATGTGCAGTAGAGTATCAGTATCAGTCTCTCCTCCCAGTGTGCTTTAACATATTTGACTAGACATGGTCAGTGGTCTTGATTGTTGTCCTCAGAGATTTATCCTTACTTCTACCTCTGAAGCTACTTTCCAGATACCAGACAATGCCATAGTGTGTGTTTAAGGACCATTCCAAAGGAGCTTATCTTGGGAGACTCAAAATTCGATCCAAAACAGGCAGAAAGCTGGGAGGGAAGGGAAGAGTTGGGAGAGGAGAGCTGTCCTCTCAAGATCACATCCCTAGTGATTCACCCACCTCTAACATGTCTCACTTCCTAATAGCACATTCAGTAGATGAGTCCACTGATGAGTATAAGGCCCCCATGGCCCAGTCATGTTCTTCACACATAAGAATTTGGAGGGGGGCCGGAGGGTTAGCTCAGTGGTTCCGGCGCCTGCCTCGCAGGCGTAAGGACCTGAGTTCGAACCCCGGTTACCACATATAATGCTGGGTGTGGTGGCTCACGCCTGTAATCCCAGCACTCGGGAGGCAGAGACAGGAGGATTGCTGAGTTCGCAGCAGCTTGCCTGGGCACCATAATGAGCTCAGGGCCAGCCTGAACTACAAAGGAAGACCCTGTCTCCAAAAAAGAAAAAAAAAAAAAGAATTTGGAGGGGACAGTTTAATCCATAATGGGTTGTTTAGTTTTTTGTTGCTCCATCACTTAGCTCCTACAAAGACTGAGGATATGAAACCTGCCAAGGGCAACACCAATAATGTATGATGTATATTGTGAAATAGAAAATAGTCAAAGGGAAATGTGGTGGAGAACTGAGTAATGAGGGGTAGAGAAAAAATGTGATGGTAATAAAACAAAGGGAAACAAAACATGTATTTAAGGGGTGGGTAGGGGAATGGGCTAAATGAGAATTAAATTGTGTCATATACTGATACAACCCCCCGATGATAGATAGATAGAGAGATAGATAGAGAGATAGATTGATTAATTTTAAAAATGGAAAAAATCATAACTTCCACACAGGCTTGTATTCTATATTGGGGCTCAGGGTGTCAGTCTCCCAGGAAGGAGTGCTGAACTGCATCAGGACAAGTGGAAATTTCTTTCAACAAGAAACTCTTTTGGGAGACTCAAAACTTGTTGAATTTGAAGTAGGTGCAAAGAAATAAGTGAGGAGATATTCCTGTACTTGTAAACAAGATTACAGTTGCTACTGTGACCAGCTAAAAAATTTTTTTAAGTCTCTTGGGTGTGGACATAACAGAAATGGAACCAAAAGTCCCCATTTCTCTGTGTGGCTTCACAAGGCCATGCTTGGTGACTATTTTTAAAGGTTCCTGATCTTCATGCCATGGCTTTGGATATTACAGATGCACTAATGTTTTTTTCTCTCTTCATGAGCTGATTACTAATTAAGTTATAAGAAAAAAGAATCATGTGGAGATAGATCCTTGCTGATCAGAGAAAGGCATAAAGCTCTGTTGGAATTGACTTGCACGTAAGACCCCTGTCTCTCTTACCATAAAACAGTCCCACTCAGGCTCAGCTAAGAAACCTCAGTAGAACAAAAACAAAATTTTGTTCTGTGGAAATAGGAGGTCTTCCAAATTTAAGATAGTCTTTGCAATAATAATATTAAAAAGCTAAAGATTATTATTTTAAAATATTTTTGTACCAAAGTATAAAAAAGCACAAATCATTGAAATAAAATCCATGGGTGGAGTATAGCTCAGTATAGCACAGTACCTGCCTGGCAAACACGAGGCCCCAAATTCAAAGAAAAATTAAAAAAAAAAAAGGATGAAAATTAAAGTAAAAGAATATAAAGCACTGTGTTTTTATTATATAGGCATATTACAAATCACTGTTACTTCATAAAGAAAAAAATATTTTAACATTGATATAAACAGAAAAACATTTCAAGTAAGTGATGAAGGAAGACCCTGGGTACAAACCTAAATTGCTGCTTTTTTCTCACTTTGCATCAGCCAGGAGAAACTTTGGTCATGGTCTGGCCCAGTTCTTCTGGGATGCTGCCCAGAATTGAGAAATGTCTTTAGGGTTACTCACTATGTTTTCATTCTGCTTGTTTTCCTCTGGACAGAGCTCTATCAGAAAAGATTGTTTCAGTTCTGCCAAGGATGAAGTGTCCGCACCAGCTGGAACCCCACCAGATCCAAGGGATGGATTTTATTCACATATTTCCTGTTGTGCAGGTGAGATCTTCTGTGTGGTTTCTGGTCTTCTGAACACCCAAGTCCTCTACTAGATCTTGCTCTGGGATTATCTGGCCTGGACCTTGGATTTAATGTGTGTGGAATGGATCTGTTGCAGCAGAATGCAAAGGTGTTTCCTTTCACTGTTTCAGAAGGTTTCTGGTACTCCACATACCCGAGTTCCATGGTGGCAAACCAGTGGCACATGTGCTATTTTTCTTTTAAGGGAAAAGAAAGAAAAAACAAAGTGTAAGTTGTTTTTTCTAAAGTAAATCCTCAGTATTCAGGTTTAATTTCTGTTGCAGTTTGGGCACTCATCTCTAAAAACGCTTGCCATTACTGCTCTGGTTTTACAGTTACATGTTACGATCTTTTATTCTTCCCGCCAGTCATTTTTTATTGTTTGTAGGTAAAGTTAAACCCCACAGCCCTAATCCAACCTCTTCCAATTTTCCAATTCATTCTTTGCTCTTATTTGTTCTTGTTATTCTAGCCCTCCGTACTTTTTTCCAGGTTTCCCTATACCAGTGCTTCCTCTGGCAACAGTCCTTTGCATGGCCTGATTTCTTGGAGGAATGCTCTTCTCTTCTGTGCACAATTCACGGTCATCCTTCAGATCTTGCTTCTACCAATCCTTTTCAAGGAACTTTTCTTGTACTCTGATCTAAAACAGGTTCCTTTGCTCTATACTTCATGTAGCCACATTCCATTCCTTCATGGGAATCTTGCTCCCTGGAGTTTAAAATCATGTATACTGACATATATGATTATTTATCTGTCTCTCCCATCAGACTATAAGCTTCATGAGAGCAGGCACGACAGTTATCTTGCTCACTTTGTCCCCAGTAGCTCTCAGTGTGTCTGGCAATTTACAGGCACTTAGTCCTTATTTGATTGTTAAATGTTTTCTAGGAAGCTTTTCTCTGGCCAGCTTTTTCCCAAGACTGTGATTAAGTGGCCTATGCTGTCCAGCTTCCCGTATTCTGTGCAGTTCTTGTTTCTTGGCTTCCTAGGCATCTGGAGAAGAGGAAGAACAGAGGAAGTTATCTTTGTTTCCTGCTGTTTGAACAGTACTTGGTGTCTGGTCCTAATAGCATAGGTGATCAGTTTGCTAAGGTCAGAGAACTAGTGGACAGACAAGTAAAGATTTCAGATTCAACACTGTCTCTGATTCCAATCTTGTGCTTTTCCCAATCGATCATTGATACAGCTGTTGAGAAGGTAACTGAACAGCTCTTGCTTGAGTGTCTTCTGTCTACAGTAGGACCAGGTAGTATAGGAGTTAAAAGCACAGACTAGGTCTAAACTTTGTCCTTAAAGATGGGCATGGTGGCACACAACTCTAATTCCAGCTGCATAGAAGGCTAAAAAGTTTGACACCATGTCTCAGAGTAAAAAATAAATGAAAAGAGAGCTGAAGATGTAGCTCATTATGAAGACCCTGAATTTAATCTTTATTTTGGCAAAGTGAAACAAAAAACTGCCTCTATCACTTTCTAGCCAGATAATTTTAAGTGCCTTAACTTTCCATCTGACAGGATGAGAAGTAAGTTGCATGTATAAAGTACATAGATGAAGGACTGGCGCCTCTTACTGGTATTGAATGCCTTATAAGCATAAGATACTGGCCTGTGTTGTCATCAGTTCAGTCTTCCTCTGCACTAGACTTTAGAGGAAGTGCCTGAATTTTACACATTTACAAGTGAAATATTTAAATTTGAAGTTGAGAGTTTAACTTAGAATTCGATTTTTAATGTTTGTCAAGCTTTCTGTTTGTTTGATGCAAGGAGATGTATCTTCTCTTTTTTTGTGTGAAAATGAGAAGTTTGGGCCCAGTTTCATTGATTGCTGAAAGCTGTGATAGTGTCACACTGTGCAGTTGTTGCCTGCGTCCCAAAGCCTGACTCTTAGGAACCTTGCTCCATTTCATGTTAGAAATTTGGGGGCAAAAGATCCTGTCCTGAAATGAGAAGATGATAGGACTCCAACAAATATTTTGGGGTTGGAGTCCTTTTTCTGGAAAGGGGCCCTAGCTCTGACAAATGGCTTTCCACTCTTATATCCATTAATAACAAAGGGAATAAATACAGGGCAAGGAGAAGCATGGAGTTTTCTGTGCACCATATGTTTATTTTTACATTCTTACCTTCAGTTCCAGGATCTTCACAGGTTATGGGTGTGTATATGTGTGGATGTGTGTGCTCATCTGAGTGTTTTAATTACCTGGAATTTTAAGTTGGGTAAAAGAAGATGAGTTGCTTCTGAGTATCAACTCAGTAAAGCTGAAAAGAGCTTCTCAGCTTTGCGGCTACAGAAGGATGATTATGTAGTCTGTGTGTGCTTGACATTCTTCAAAACTCAGCTAGTATCATCCATCTTCTGATGTTTTAAGGTATAAGAGAGAGAGTTTGTGTCAGGGTAACCCAGTGCCTGGAGTTCTTAGAACACATTGTTTTCAAATCATAATATTATGGGAATTTTCTTCATTATCAAATGAAAGGTTGTATGACATACTATCTGTGACATACTATCTATCTGACATACTATCTATCTTATTCTCCATTTTCCACATTCCGAGATGTATCCAGTACAGGAAAGGGTTTATCTTAAGAGCTGCCACTAGGGCAGATGGTTGGAGGAGTAACCATATTTGCCTTGTGCTTCAGGCATTGACAGAGTATTCTCTGTTGTGATTTTACTTGCTCCTGTAATGGCTCTGTACTATCTGTAACATCAAGGAACTGATATTCCCTTTACAGAGAGGCAGACTGAGGCCTGTGGAATGGTTCGATTGATCTTAACATCCCAGGTGCCCTGCCAGCTGCTATTACATTAGGACAGTTGTGTTGATCTGCATGCAGAAGATGTGTTATCTCTGAGCAGGACTTCGCCACAATGAGATTTTGTTCCTGTCAGCTCACATTTCCTCATTCTCTCTCCAGTGGCTGGTGAAACGAGCTATAGAAACAAAAGAAGAGATGGGTGACTACATCCGTTCCTACTCTATATCCCAGTTCCAGAAATCCTACAGTCTCCCTGAGGTCAGTATTGTGCTTTTCTTTTCTGCCCACTGAGAACATGAGTCCAAACTTAGAGACTCCCCAGAAAAGAGGACAGTGATCTTAGTTTGTCTCTTCTTGGTCTCACTGCAGTTTTCAAGGGGGCCTTGTGCTTCAGTAGAAATGCCTGTTAGATGACCACAGAGTGTTAAGCCCCGAATGCTGTCATTTTCTTTGAATTTTGGTGCTTGATTCAGAACTTCTATTAAATTACAAAAACAAGAATGTATTTTTCTTTTTCTTTCTTTTTTTTTAAACAGGGTCTCTCTTTGTAGTTCAGGCTGGCCCCAAATTTACTGTGTAGCCCCAGCAAGCCTCGAACTCACAGCAGTCTTCCTTCCTCTGCCTCTGAGTGCTGAGATTACAGGTGTGAGCCACCATGCCTGGAGTTGAGAGTGTATTTTTCTGTTAAGTTTTTTGAGAGATCACTTGCCTAGGACTTCTGTAGAAATAATTTATAAGAAATAATAATAAGCACTGTGGAACACTTGTTGTATGCCAGCATGTCCTGTGCCTTCAGTTCCTTCAGATAGGTAGGACTGAGTTTGTGCTGCTGAGATCAGTTGCCTTAATAGCCTCACTTCACAGCCCTCATTCTTACTGATTGAAGGCATCTGCGGAGATACTCACCTTTTTTCATGGAGAGTACAGTGTATGCCAGTTTATTAGAAAGTCGAGATGGTTGAGGCAAGATAGTGAGGAATCAATTTAAGGAGGATTTTTGAGGAGTACTGCTGTGTTTTAATCTTTATATGGGATTTGTTTAATTCCCATGTTTGTCTTTCAGGATGATGACTTCATGAAGAGAAAAGACAAGGCCATCAAGACGGTCATGAACCTCTCGGTAAGTTCCCGTCCCTATATTCTCCTGTCCTGGCACCAATACCACATTCACCAAAAGCCTTTGTTGAACTGAGATCAGCTGCTGGGACTAATTCGGGACTACGCTTTGATGGATGTTTGAGGGAAGCCCAGCTGCTCCAGTGTGCTTACTGCCAGGACACCACTGTGTGAAGGAAAAGTGTGCCACAGCCGGAACCCGAGATCCTGGTTTCAGTTTCAAGGGAGAAATAACCCAATGCAAAGTGCTTCCTCATTTACTGCAGTGGCAAGGGTAAATTTTGAGTTATGACAAAGAGTAGATAATGAACTGGAAATGATAAATTGAAGCTAATACTGCATATCTACTCCCACTGTGACTCAAGACACTGAACACTTTCTAAGTCTTGTGTTCAGAACTCTGGGGTGATCTTTACCTTCATGCAGCGTATAGTTTAACCACTGGAATTCTATATACTTCCTTCCTTTTCCTTCCTTCCTTCCTTCCTTCCTTCCTTCCTTCCTTCCTTCCTTCCTTCCTTCCTTCCTTCCTTTCCTTCTTTCTTTTTTTTTTTCATTATTCAGTAAACTTTATTGGTACATTTATATACACAGCTCACAATCACACACAACATTGGGAAATTTGTACCAATATGTGACACAGGTCTATTCTCATTTTTACCCACATCCCTGCCCACCCCCTATATACATACTCTTTTATTTTTTTCCGAATAATATTTATTCCTTCCCTTCATTACATTCCCCCACCAAATTCCTCTTGGATATTTCCCATTCTACAAAAATTACCATACATCCTAGAGCTCCTTTACCTCTACAGGTGCTTAGATCAAAGAAAAGATCCAGTATTTGCATATCTGTATTCTATTTATTTCACTTATTAGTGTTTCCTCCAGGTGTTTCCATTTGCACATAAATGAATCACTCTTGTCATTCTTTATGGCAGAGTAATACTCCATTTTTTTTTTTTAACCACATCTTCATTATCCAGTTGATGGGCATTTGGGTTTTTTCCAAGATTGGGCTATCACGAACTGAGCTGCTGTGAACAAGGGTGTACATCTGTCTTTCCAATGTGATTTTTTAAATTCCTTTGGGTATACTCCTAGCAGGGTCAAATGGGACCTCTAGTCCTAGTTTTCTGAAAAATCTCCACACAGATCTCCACAATGGTTACACAGGTCTACAATCCCACCAGGAGTAGAGAAGGATTCCTTTCTCCCCACAGCCTCGCTAGCATTTATCGTTGGTTGATTTTGTAATAGCCACCATTCTTTGTGGAGAAAGATGGAATCTCAGTGTTGTTTTCATTTGCATCTCTAATGACCAGTGATGTTAAACATTTCTTCATATGCTTCTTGGCTGCTTTGACTTCTACCTCTGAGAAGTGTCTGTTTATTTCAGATGCCCTCCTTCTTTCTTTTTTTTTGAGATAGGGTCTCACTGTAGTTCAGGCTAGCCTTGAACTTACTATGTTGTCCAAGATGGCCTTGAATTCGTGACCCTTCTGTCTCCGTCTTCTGAGTGCTGGGATTACAGGTCTGCATCACCATGCATAGGAATCTGCTGCATTTGAAAACACTGAGCCACAGCCAAGGGAACAGTGTTGTCTGTTTTTCTCATGCTTGACAGGAAAGAAGCACCAGTACCTTGATTTACACTCTTCCAGAAACAATAAATAGTATTATTTTTTATTTTATTTAGCTCATCTAAATTGTATCTTGTCTGATGTTTTACTCAGTTTTGTTTGTAACGTTCAGGTAGTCTTATGTACATAGCATTAGTTGATTTGTATAGCTGCATCATCTTGTTACTTGCTGCCCAGCAATGCCAGATGTACTTTTTTATGCAGGTGATTTGGATAGCATTGTAAGTTGAAGATTGAAGTTGTTTGTATTTGTGTTTTTTGTAAACTAGCTGTGGAGTTATTCTAGAAAAATAATTCTAAAGTGGCTTACCATAAGAATAAGTTTGTTAGAGGCCGGAGGGTTAGCTCAGAGGTTCCGGTGCCTGCCTCGCAAGCACAAGGTCCTGAGTTTGATCCCCAGTAACGACATACAATGCTGGGCTGGGCATGGAGACTCACGCCCACCAACAATCAATATGGCATACCACAGTGCTGGGCGTGGTGGCTCACGCCTATAATCCCAGCACTCAGGAGGCAGAGACAGGAGGATTGCTGAGTACGAGGCTTGCCTGGACTACATAGTGAGCTCAGAGCCAGCCTGAACTACAAAGCAAGACCCTGTCTCAAAAAAAATAATAATAATAATAAGTTTGTGAGGGATATGGTATGGCTCAATGGCATCACAGCTGCCAGCCAAGCTCAAGGTCCTGAGTTAGATCCCCAGTATTGGGTGGGAAAAAGAATAAGTTTATGGCCTGCCAAAATTATTACCTGGAAAACAACAGTCATTTCATGATGAAAAACATGAAGTGCTCATGTAAAACTAAGAAGTCTTTGTCACTATATAGCTGTAATCTATCTTTTCCTCAGTTATATTTCAGAAATGTGATGGAAAGACTTTAAAATAGTGACACTATTTTCAAATTTGATGGCAGTATTAAGAAGAAATGATGTGACATCAAAATAATTTTCTTTCCTGGTTATGAAATAGTGTTAAGTTTACAACATTCCTAAAATAAGCTGGGAGATACAAGGAGGAAAGTGAGCATTAATCTCACAATACAGAAGCAACTATTTTTTTAATTGGTACATTATGTCTACACATCACAGTTACACTCCACATTGAGAATTTGTACCAGTATATGACAACTTAATTCTCATTTTTTCCCTGCCCTACCCACCGTAACTACCCCCCACCCCTATATACACAACTATTGTTTCCTTTATTTTAACCATCAATTTTTTACTTTCTTATTTACCCCTAAACCTCATTGCCCTTTAGATATTTACTATTCACAATATCAGGCATGCATTCTAGAATAAATTTATAACTTCAGTTTCTCATATCAGGGAAAATATATTTGCATATCTGTAACCTATTTATTTCACTTATGAGTATGTCCTGAAGTATGTCCATTTGAGTATAAATGATTTAATTTCATCATTCTATATGACAGAGTAATACTCCATTTTATTAAAAAAAAAACAACACAGCTTCTTTATCCAGTCTAGAGTTACTGTGCATCTGGGTTGTTTCCAGGATTGGGATATCACAAACTAAGCTGCTATGAACATGGGTGCACCTATGTCACTGTCATAGGAATCTTGTCATTCTTTTGTGTATATCCCCAGCAGGGGAATAGCAGGGTCAAGTGAAACCTGTAATCCTAGTTTTTTGAGGAATCTCCACACT
>PVIC010008875.1:0-47031 GCA_004025085.1 Thryonomys swinderianus | reverse complement strand
GCTCTTCCGATCTATTTTTTTTTTCTTTTGAGACAGGGTCTTGCTTTGTAGTTCAGGCTGGCCCTGAGCTCACTATGTAGCCCAGGCAAGCCTTGAACTCAGCAATCCTCCTGTTTCTGCCTCCCAAGTGCTGGAATTACAGGCGTGAGCCACCACGCCCGGCACTGTGGTATGTGGTGTTGATTGTTGGTGGGCGTGAGTCTCCACACCCAGCATTATATGTGGTTACTGGGGATCGAACTCAGTACCTTGCGCTTGCGAGGCAGGCGCCAGAACCACTAAGCTAACCCTCCGGCCCTATATTTTTTTATTTTGTGGTACTGGAGATTGAACCCAGATTCCCATGCATGCCTGGCATGTGCTCTGCCAATGAACTGCATCTCCAGGACCTATATTATTTATTCTGTGTGTAATATCTGCAATTTAACTGGTGTGTGAGGCGAATGGCCATGATGCTAACAAACTGCTGTAATGAAAATTTTTATCAATAACAATCTCCTTCAAATGACAAAATATTACCTTTGGAATATAAATGTTATATCAGCAGCTAGTCTAACTTTGTGGAAAAGGATGGTAGTAGAATGGCAAAGTGCCTCACAAATTTTTATTTGGTACATCCATTAGGATATATTTTCTGCCCCTTAAAAAATGAACACACTTTTTGACTTCATTATTTATTATGGCAATGATTAAAGGTAATTTTACTTGCCTATTAAACTGAAAGATTTCCCCAAGCTTGTGTTGCATGACATGAATTATCTACCACCTTCCAGTTGCATATTAAAATCTTTTGTTTATACTGTCAGTATTTAACAAATTAGCATTGATGCCATGTCTGAAGTGTCAAATTTGAATAAAAGGGTATCATACTGATTGTCCCATAAACACATATGAAGCAGAAGTTCCCTTTAATGAACCTTGACTTTTATTGCCTGTAAGTCTAACAATGTTGAGTGAAATCTCTACCTGCGGCATATCACATTAGAAGTTCATCTTTTATCTTGTCACGGAAAGCTATATAAGGAAGAACTACCATGAGGCCAAATTCTTCTCTCACACATATTATTTCATGGAGTAGCTACTCAAATCCTATTACACAGCCAATTTCAAGGGAACTCTCTTTTGTTATGTTGGAACTAGATTTAACATTTTTTTTTCTTGAAATAGATGAACTCTTGGCTGGAGTTGAGGCGTACTGAGATTTTTAGCTGAATGGGTTATTTGCTAAGATAGGATTTAACTTGGTATTATGTAAACAGATTTTGGCTTATGTTATTATATTGGAAGTTAACCCAGAAACCCAGAGATGGAGAAAAACTCAGAGAATATGTTTTAAAAGCCACATCTAATAAGCTATTTCTTCTTTAATGACCTGAACAGGGTTCCTTAATCTTCTTCAGCCTGTTCTGTCAAGATGCTTGTCCAGTAGAAATGTGCTTTCTTTTACCTGAATCCCAGATATAATGTTTATATTTGGCCAGATGTTAGTTAATTGAAACTAATTACATTTGCCAAGTAATCCTAGCATCTGGAGTCAGCCAGGCTGAAAAGTAGAGCTGTAGTGAAGCATGGGGCTGTTCCTGCCTTTTTCCAGCTGTTGCTGGAAAAGAAAAATTTAAGCACTTTTATGCCAAAGAATTCAATTCAGCCCATGTGTTCCCCTTTATTTATTTTTTTGGTAAACAGGAGGTAACATCCTGCTTAGTTGTTGTTTAGTATTAAAGAGGATACGATGTGTAGGATCAATAAAAAACTTTGAAAACATGCCTGCAAAAGAGTGCAGACATCACGCATCATTGCTATGTCAGGTGTTTTGTTGGAGCTCTGCTTGCACAGTCACTGCTTGCGATGTGACTCATGTGGCCATACCTCCAAGCCATAACCTCCACAGTCTGCACCCTGAAAGAGAAATTTAAGATATGGAATCATGAGTTTTGATTAACAATATTTTAATGAAGAACCCTCAGCAGAGTTTGTTAAATGGCCTGCTTTAAATCACATATTTTTATTAACTTCCAAAAGGCTGAAGACCTTATTTACTGATCACTAAGGATCACTAAGGAAGTTATTATTTGCTGGTATGAAACAAGACCTTTTTATACTTCTCCTTTTTTAAATCACTTCTGTCCTTAGGGTTGGAATAATTTCCTTCATTTACAAGTATCTTATGACTTAGATCTAGAGGGTGCCCCAAAGGCCACATGAGTTCAGAAGTGGGGCTTCTGGGAGATGATTGAATCTTGTTAATAGGAAGTAAAGTCTTGTTGGAAGAGACAATTCACTGATGGTGTGAACTGGAAGGGTATATCTCTTCCTCGCTTTTTGCTCCTCTCTCTGCTTCCTGGTCACTATGATGTGAGCCACTTTCCTCCACCAGGACCCTCCCAATGCCATGGCAAAGCTGGAACTGTTAAAACTTCAGTGAATCTTAGAGATGATTAAATGCCTTTTTTATAGGAGATGTATAAAACCCTTATGGATGCCAGGAACAGAATGTTACGGTATAGATTTTGAGTGTTTATTAAGGGCTTCAAGTGTTTACAGGTAAGGCTTTTGGAAGGTAAACCATGGAGCAAAATTGCCGACATATTGTTGGGAGATGGGTTCCATTCAGTAGACATGAGTCCTGAAGACTATCTCCCTTCCTGACTTTTCCTTTTCTCTGTCTTTTTGGGAAGCCATGACATGTGCAGCTTTCGTGATGTTCTTCTGCCTTGGAGTCAGCTGACCAGAAACTCTAACAATGACTTAAAGTAAACTTCTCCTCATTTAATTTGTGGGTGTCTCAAGAAAAGTGAAAAAGACAAAATATGGGCCTGCATTAGGTCTGAGATTCTTTTTATGAATGAAATTTTGTAAAAGCCCTGCGCAGTAGGAAAGTGTACATATGTCTCATATATACCTCATAAGCTTTGTTGTCAATGATCTCTGCCTAGCTTCCTACTTCATCTTATTTCTTACTGTTACTGTCCCTTCTGTGCTAGTTACTTTTTGCATTGCTGATTCAAAGTATCCAACACCCAAAGTTAAAGGGGGGAAGGGTTTATTTAGCACACAGTTTGAGAGGCTTTAGTCCATAACTGGGTGGCTACAAGATGGGTGGCACATGGCAGCGGCACCATAGTTCATGACAGATAAAGGTAGCAAAACAACAAGAGAACTTAAAGCATCTCCTGGGCTCTTTTATTTTATTCAGAAGGCAAAGGGCCAGTATAACTCACATCCTTAAATCTAGTTCCCCCAGGTCTATCACTGCACTGTGAATCAAACACACTCTAGATTCAGCCTCCTTTGAAAAAGCCCATCCTGAGACTGCATGAAGCTTTGGAAGCACATCCAAATGCAAGTCGTAACACCTTCTCACCTATTTTTCTTTTGTACCTCAACTTCTGAGAGTGGATGGTAGTCTGATTTCCCAGGATTTTTATGTCTACTTTGATTTCTCAGGTCTTCCTGGAGACAAGCATTGTGAGTCATTTTAGCTCCTTCCCTGTTATAAGGGCTGTCTAATAGTACTCAGTAGTGTTGAACTTTGATTCTGTGAAATGGTATGTATTAGTTAGATGAAAACCATTTTCTCCTTATTGGGAGAAACACGGTACCAGGTACCAGGTATCAGTCATGTTTTATGACAACAGGTTCTTCTTTTGAATATCAGTTTCAGGAAATATTTGTTATCATATTGAGTCTCTCTCCTAGGTTTTGTGCTAAGAAAATGCTAGATTGAAAGGACAGCCATCTATAAAGCTTCTCTTTCCACTTGAAAATGAAGTAAAATGATAGACGATAGCCTGGACAAAAATATGATCTTGTTTCTTCCTAATGAGTGTAAGACTATTGCAGATACCAGGCCTATCCCACTACTCATATCAGCCCATGGCAAGAAGTTTCTTCCATGTCAGGAATTTTGAGTCTACAGTTTTAAGAGCATTTTCCATGTCCAAATTCCATAAATCATGAAAGTATAGATCTAAAATGTCTCCCAACTAACTCTGTATCCAGAGGTGGGGGTTTTGAGAGGTGATTGGATCAGGGAGTCTCTGTAGTCAATCAGTGGATGACCCCACTCTTGAGTTTCTAGGTGGGTGTTTTGTCAGGAGGTCAGACCTGACTAGGAGAGCTGGGTTAACAGGTTACTGGGATTCGTCAGTGGCCAGGAAGACTATGTTTTGTCCCAGGCCTCTCTCTCGTTCTCTCTCTGCTTCCTGTCATGTGATAAGCAGCCCTGCTCCACCTTACTGTCTTGCCATGGCATTCCTGCCATGGCACTGGCTGACCATGAATTAAGCCCACTAACACCGTCAGTCAAAATGTTGAATTTTTCCACTTGTGGCTCTACCTGTAGGTTTTCTGAGCAAGCAAACTTCCCAACTCACATTTCTATTCAGTATGTCATTTACTTACACCAAAAAAAAGCAAAACAAAAGAAATCTACATTGTCCTCCAAGAGGCAAATGAGGGTTGTAAGAACTAATTTTACTTTAAATTTATTCATCTATTCCTTAAGCATTAGTGGAATGTTTCTCATCCAAAACATGTTACTCTACCTACTTCCTGCCAGCTGGAGGCGCCAGTCTTGAGGTGAATACAGTGTAAATGTGACTATCTTCTTTCCCGCTCCATTTGATGCTAATAGTCCTCAGCCCCATCGAACCAACGTTCCTGTCCTTGCAGCAGATATTTCCTTTGATAAATCCTGTGTTAGCATGATGTAAAATCATAAATAATATAACCCATTAATATCTAAATCTTCAGACCTCTGTGTAATATCCTTAGTGTACTATAAAAGAGAAGTAATTAGAAATAAAATGTGTATATCTATATTATAAAACCTTTGATGAGGAAAATTATTCACACTTAACTAAGAGAATATAATGTAAACTATAGGTCAAGTATCTACACTTAAGACCCTCAAGGATTTCTAGAGACCCCATAAATACTTGAAATAGTTCTGTATCCTAGTTATCCTATTCAAAGTCAGAAGGTTAACCTGACCTCCATGGTGGTTGCCAACTGACAGACTTAGCCAAACATTTACTGTTCCCTAACTGCAGCCTAAACCCTTCTTTTAGAAATTCTGTTTACCATTATTAGTTTATGAAACTTCTCAGCTCATACTTTGAAACCTATTTCCAGTGGACAAAATAATTAAACATTTTGAATTATTTTTGATATTTTAGCATATCCAGGAACCACCATAATAGAACAAATAATAAAATAGCTACATACATATACTTACAATAAATGTTTTTAAGTCTTTTAAAAACTTCTTATAAGTTGAGAATTGAAGGCAATGATTTGTAAGTGAATTTCTGTGTACAAGCACAATCCCTATAAATGTCACAACTATTCATACAGAATAAGGTAGAGTGTATTAATAATAGAAATCACTCACTCTGCTTTACCAAGAAGGTCATAATATTTTGAGGAGATAAAGAAGTCTTGGAGAAAGTATAAACAAATTCTTACGATTTGTATGACATAAAAGTCACCGTACATTAAAACTATGCAAAAGTGCTTTGTGTTAAAATAACAGGATGTGAAAAAGTGGATTATTACTATGTCAATATGTTATAGAACATTATAAATTACTGCAGCATAGGATGGTCTTTATTAAGCTTGAATGCTTGACATTTGAAGAGTATCTAAAATCCTTGACCCTGTAAAGCAGCACAATAACAAAAAGAATCCCTGCAAATTTCCAGTGTACCCACCATGTGATATGGCATCCAGAGAATTATTGCTGTCTGGCATAGTTCTCATTCTTCTCTTAGCATCTCATTCATCAATAGCTCCAACAGAGAGCTTCTTAGCACCTTGTCACCACCGACTTGCTAAACGTGGGTTTCTAGTATTCCTTACTAGCTATCTTCCTCAGAGGTAATGATGTCATATTACAGCAATATATAAAATTCGTGTTTCTAGCAGCATAACTCATAATAGCTAAGTTTGGAAATAGCCTACATGTCCATCAACAGATAAATGAATAAAGCAAGTGTGAAATTTAGTTACAAGAGAGTGCTACTCTGCCATAAAGAAAGATAAACATCAGGCATTTGTAGGATAATACGTGCACCACAAAACCACAATGTGAAGTGAAATAAATAACATAAGCCTGAATATCACATAGTCTCTTTTATATGAGAACCCAGATGTATAAATAAAGTCCAAAATAAAAATAAGATATTAGAAAATAGTCAGATGAATCTATGGCATATAGAAGAGAAACTGAAAGATGGAGGAATGGAGGAGGATGAGAAGGAAAGGAGGAAAGGAGATTAATTTAAAAAGGGCAAGGTTGATTCCAAGGTGCTGTGTACATGAACCAAGTTCCTAAGAGGAATTTGGTCATCATATATTACAAACAATACATATTATAAACATAGTAATATATATACAAACATATTAACATGCAAACATATTAACAGTGTTCAAACATATATATGAAGGAACTTAAGAGATGCAGGAAGGGGGAGCTGGAGGAAGGGGTTAAAAAAGGAATTGAAAGTGTCTTGTACATGCACCAACTCCCCATGATGAATGTAATTCTAAGGTACTACAGACATACCGAAAAAAATAAAATAATTAAAAACAACAACAAACACATCCTACTTCTGGTAGCTCTCACGGTAATTCCTTGAGATGCCCCAAGAACTTTCACCCAGTTTCTCTCCAAGAATGTTGCATCATTCACCCACTGAGTGTTCCAGTATCTGTAGTACTGAAATGTGGATCTGTAAAAAACAACTTTGCTAAGAATTCGATGTTTTGGTGACAGCGTAAGGAAGCAACCAGAGGGTCATCACACAATCTCACATTTCTGATTCTTCAAGGCTTCCTTTCTGAGTCCAAAACAAGAAGTTTACCTCCAGGTGTGTTTATAGGTAGACTGGCCTCTTGTGTAGTGAAAATACCTAAACTCACATCCATAGAATATATCATTAACATGTGTTTTCTTTAAAAATCTTTCTCCAAAAAAGCCAAACTCAACTTTTGTAGAGGCTTCAGTTTATAAAATATTAAGGTCTTAAAAAATAATATACATTATCAAAACAAAACAAAATTTGGCCAGGAATTTAGCACAGTGTTGCTGTTGCCTGCCTACCATCTGCAAGATCATGAGTTTGATCCCTGGTGCCACACACACACACACACACACACAACACACACACACGAACTCACTAAAAGAAAGAAAAAAAACCAAAAAATAAATTTTTACTTAAAATTTTTTTAGAAAACACAAGGTCTAACTATTACAGAGATGACACACACTGCAAAATCTAGAAAAATAACACTAATTTTATTGGCTAAATGACTAACATGTTTATAATGTATTTTTACTGACATTTTGGCTGCATAATAAAAAATCTCATGATACTCATTCTCTATAGAGAGAAGAAAAATGTGATTATTTTTTTAACTTACTAGTGTGGATAAAAATACTTGATTGTTGATACCTTATAATTTCTTTCATGTGCAGACTCTCTATTGATATTAGAATCTGGTATCTTCTACTTTACTGCCCAATCTCCTTAGCAATCATTGAACTATACAGGTAAATGACTATAATCTATGCAAATATATCCCATTAAGCCCAAATTAATGTTTCTCTAGTTTAATTCACCTTCAGCCAGTTCTTCAAAGTGCCAGTAGACACAAATGAACATGTGATGAAAATGTAGATTTTATATGTATAATTATGTGCAGATATTACTAGGACTCTTCCCAGGCTAATAGAATGGGCCCATGCATATGAAAAATATTAAAGCTTAAGCTTTCTAAATTTCAAATTGATTATGCTTTCCTCAGAGGACATAGAAACACAATTGCTTGAACCTCAGAAACAAGTATCCCAGAACTCAAACTATGCAAAGTGATTCTAGTTACCAACTTAGGCTACCTATGAATACTGACATTCTCCTTACACAGTGAGTGCATGGCTGATGTAGGAAGCCACAAATAGACTACCTCTGAGGGGTGTGCCAACTGAATGTCAAAGATGATTAGTGGCAAGGAAAACAAACCCTCTTCCTCCCAGTGACTTTGGGGACATACAGAGCAGAGTGTGACAGAGGTCTAGAAAGCAGCTGCTACATGGGCTGGAGGGTGTGCAGCTTTGCAGAATTAGGATTTCCTCTTTCATTTTTAAAGGCAGTCCACCTGTACTATGATGCACTCTTTTACCCTTTGAGCAGTTCTCCCTTTTGTACTACCTATAGAGGTGTCTTAGAAGGAGGGCTTGTTTCTGAGAGATTGTGCTTTGCTCTGTACTCTTTCAATTTCCTAATTCATCTTGAGGCTAAAGCCCTTGAACGATAACCAACAGTGCCAGATATCATAGTTAGTGTTGTTGCTGGTATTTGTTTTTAACACCATGAATATGGTGTTAAATATATCTGGACCTGTGCAGCACAGGGAAAGCAAGCTTCCATGGAGGAAGAGTATGGGGAGAGTCAAACGTTTATTAGTTGTGTAAAATTTGAGCACATCAGCTTCTCTGATCCTTGGTTTCTCTTTCAGAATAATGAGAAAATAATACTTTTTTTCCTCTGAAAAACAGTTCTGAAAATTAAGCACCATGGTGGGCATAAAAGTGCTTCACACACTATAACTCTGGAAAAGTATGAGGCTTTGGGTGGCATCTAAACACAAACTATAACATTTTGCCCCGGCCCCCAAAAAACTCATGCATAGTCCTTTATACAAAAAAGCATTTAGTCCATCTCTAAGAGTTGCCAAAATCCTAACAGTTTCTGCATTGCTGAAAAGTCCAAGGCCAAAGTCTCCTCTGAGATTTAAGACAAACTCTTAGCTGCTATCCTCTGTTTAAATACAAAAGAGAGTTAAACATTTCTAACAGAATGGTACAAGATGAACATTTCAATTCCAAGGGATACAAATAGGGGGGTAGGAAAGAATGAGAACGAGGCAAGGCCAAATTCTAGCAGGGCAAATGTTACACCTCATAGTTCCATGCTCAGCTTGAGGGACAATTTGTGGTAAAATGTGAACTCCAAAGGGCTTCAGTGGTTCTGCTGCTATGGCGCTTCTGATGGCTCTGCTCCCACTGCTACTCTCCTGGGCTGGCTTTCGACACTCCTCATGACTTTCCTCAATGATACACATTCCTGGATTCTCCAACCTTCTGTGGTCTTCACTGCATTTTAGGCTTTACATTCATCTTCAAATATGTCCTCTCAGCCAGGCATGGTAGCTCATGCCTGTCATCCCAGCACTCTGGAGGCAGAGGCAGAGGCATGGAGGATTCCTGCATTTGAGGCTTGCCTGGGCTACATATTGAGCTCAGGGCCAGCCTGAACTACAAAGCAAGACACTGTCTCACAGGGGCAAACTGCTTGGTTTCCCAGGGTATCTTCTTGAAATCTGGGTAGAAACTTTCCTTATTCCTCAACTTCTGCATTCTTCATGCACCTAAAGCCAGTGCCACATGGATTATGTCAAGTTCTGCTGTGAGCTGGAGCAGTAGCCAGGCTTCCTTTTCTCTCACTGAAGGGATCTAGGGTCTGGGTTACTTGGTACTGTAAACCCTATCCCAAGGAATGAATTCCTTTGGCCTCTGACACTTTGGAACTTGGTGCGCTGGAGCTCTCTTCTTAAAGCTAAGTCTTTCACTTTTGCAGTTCTGAGGCTGCAAAGTAAGGAGTTATGCTGTTTCTTGTGAGTTCCTCAGACCATCTTTTCCTCATTTTTTCTTAGTACACAAGGTCTCCTAAGCTCTATCTTTTCAGGCTGTAACTTTACCTGAGCTTGCTTTCTGGTCAAGCTCAAAACCTCATGAATTATTCTACTAGACTCTTTGCTCTTGATCACAACATAAATCTGGCTAAAGATCCCAACAGTAGCCATGCTACAGCCTCAACAGTAGCCTGCCTTGACATTTTTTCTTCCAGCTGAGTTAGTTCACTGTCTTTAATCATAGTATACATAGTCTGGAATCCAACAACCAATGTATTCTTTGTTCCTAATGAAATCTCTTGAACCTGGTCTCTACCAGCTGCATTTCTATCAGCTTTATGGTCCTCTGAACTCTGACCAGGATCTTCTGTCAAGTTCACTCTTTCTAGCTTCTAGAACTACTTCTTTAGCTGGCATCTCCAAACCTTTCCCACAAGCCAGTTCCCAGAGCTCTCGAGCCACATGGCTGTAATGTCACAGCAATGGCCTCACTTCCTTAGTATCAAAATCTGCCTTAGTTATGGCTAGGGTTACTTTTGTCTTCTGTCATTTAGTGTTACAGACTTACAGTGCATCAGTATGGGACATCCTAATAAAAATGGGATGAGAGTCTAATAAATGACTAAATCTCTTCACTGTACTATTTATTATTTTTTAAAACTGGCCTTTGAATGAGGAAAATATAACTTGGAAAATAAGGTATCAAATCAGCACAGTATACATATAGATTGACAGTGTATCAGTATGTAGTACATCAGAGGCTACCATGTGTATAAATGGGGTAGATGGGCTGGGAACAAATGTGACCATGGCACAGTGTCAGTTATGTGTTGGACATTGTTCTGGGTCCTTGGAATGTATTGCAGAACAAAACCATGATTCTCATCTTTGTGGAACTTATGCTTTAATAAATCAAAGTAACCAAGAATGGTCAAGCTGTGTCTGGCTTGCACAAAGCTGGAAATTTTTAACAAAAAATGGTTGATAGGAAAATGAAAAGAGAAAAAATGATGCATTTGTCTCCGTTTTTGATTTAGTTCAATTCTAGGATTTCATACTAAGACACGTTTCAGGGTGGGTGTGCTTTTCTTGGGACAGTATGCCCACAGAGCTACCTTGAAGCAAAGTTTACTTGGAAAAAAAGCAGAATTTTACTTTGGCTCGCATAGTTGTATTCAATGACTTTCATGAAGAGGTGATAGAAATAGGTATTCTAAAGCTCTCTCTTCCCAATTTTAAGTTACATCTTACCTAATTACCTAATTAATTCATGCCAAAGTAAGTTCATTGAATCACTAATTTGGTTATATAATTCATTCCTTTGCTTATTTATTCATTCAAAAACTGACAAGCTTCTGTAATATGGAAATTGTAATGCTTGATAGTAGTGAGGTAACAAAGTTTAGAAAAAGGACTAAATTTTTACTCATAAAGAACTTACAGTTAATACTTACATTTTGGGACTCCATATAACTGCAGTCATAACTGGAGATTGTCACTAACAGAAAAACATATTTTGTCATACTGAGAGATAAGAAAAATATACATCATTTTAGTTCACATTAACAAGATAACTATTATTCTATGCATATGATTCACACTGGAAGTGTTTAGACTGCACCTTCTAGATGGCTTGCTGAATGGAGTCAGACTTGGTGAATGTATTCTGATGTCAGAATGTATAGACCATTTCATGTACCACAAGATAAATGGTAAAAAATTCCCAGCATGTCAGCATAAACCACCCATCTATGAATAAAATCTACAGATAGAAGGTGATAGAGGGAATGGAAAAGAATGAGTATGCAAGAGTAATGGCTTACTGAAAGTCTCATAAAACTTACACTAAGATAGAAGATCAGCAGATTTAGTTGTCACATAAAGGAAAATAAGGAGAAAAACATCAAACTTCTAATTAGAGAATGGGGTGAATATGTGCTCTTTCATCAGAATGTTGGCATTGAAGGTAAATAGATTTCAGGGCACCTAGATTTAACTCTTATAATGCTACATCTTTTCTGTAGTTTGGAAATCTAGTAGCTGAAACATTTTTTTTTCTGTTTTGATGCTTATCAGGTTTACTGTTTTCTCAGTGGCAAACATCTTAACATTTTTTTAAAATGGGGGGATCTTATTTGACCATCAACAATTCTTGCAGTCCTTCATCTTGTTATCAGTTGAATTTTTAAAATTAATTAGTGGCAAACATCTTAACATTTTTTAAAATGGGGGGATCTTATTTGACCATCAACAATTCTTGCAGTCCTTCTTCATCTTATCAGTTGAATTTTAAAATTAACCAATGGCAACAAAGGGCAACCATGAATAGACACTATGCTTTATTAAATAACTTAGATTGGCACGATTATAGTTTCTATATACATTTTTAAAATACATTGATATCCAAGAGATGTTTAATCATCCTACTAATGATGCTTTGAAAATGCTTGATTACTGCATAGAGGCTTTCAGGGATGCACAGATCCCAAGGTGGGAGAAAGCTCTGTAGTTCCCAATAGAAGATTCTAGAACAACAGCCATGTTGCTCATACATCACAATAAGAATATGGCTACTGATGTTTTGTGTCCTGATTTCTGTGACAAAGCACGCTTTAGTTGTTCATAGACCACATCTAGTGAGGTTGCACCATTCACTTCCTGTTCTAGCCCTTGAGCCTCCTTAGACCTGAGAATTTCAGAATCTGTGATTTCAGAATGAAGACTAAAAAGATAGCTATAGATTGGCTGTACTAGAAATTGCACAGATCTACTATTATGATGTGACAATTAAAACTCTGGGATTTTCCTAAACTTGGGCTTTAAATCACCTTGTGATCTTCAATAATTTGTAAACTGAATAAGTAAATTCAAGAACCTCAAATTATTTTAGGGATGGAAGTGAGCAAAATTACACTGGTTAGGACAGCTGCCAGAAAAAATAGATCAAGAAACTGCTACTATAGACCACTTATAAAAGGTAGTGGCTTAACAAAGAGCTCTTTAAGTTTGTGACATTTTGGAATTATTAAATTGGTGACGCTCTGAGAAAATTCATAGACAGCTCAGGTTTCAATGTGGTTTAGAGAGAGGCAGCAGCAGAGTGGTCTGCAAAGGCCTCGTGTTTTCTAACTCCCAATTGCTGAGTGACTGACTCTGCACAGGATAACTTGCTCTACAAGTAGACTCTGGGTGTCCTCTGCCCTTAGCCAAGTGTCATTTAATTAGAGGGATTTTGTTTAGTTACTCTACTGTTCAAAATCCTTTCTGTCTTACTGGTCATGAAATTGCTCAGCTGAACTAAGAGGCAAAATGACAATAATTGGAAACAAAATGTCTTTGTTTTCTTTCCCTCTGAGCAACAGACTGCTCATTCTCAGCACCATATTGGTGAAGTCGGCTTCTTTATTGAGTCTGCTGACAGAAGCATTCAGCATATTTATAACAGCTGAGGAGAGCATGCCCCGAAGAGTGAACTTAATTCTTACACTGCCAGGTAGTCTTCTGTGAATGACAGTGATTTGTCCCTTGCTATTCTTTTCTTTCCTTACTGGCTATTCATAAAACAGTATTTGACAGCCTAATTTTATACAGCTAATAACACTAAAGAACAATGTGAATTTAGAGTGTCCATTAGACTTTCCCATATTAAACTATTTGAAAATATATGTTTTCAGTATCATTCTCTTATATGACATTTGATGGCAAGTTTTATGCATTTCACTAGAGATTCAAAGTGGAAATTATGTAAACTCTCCTTGAGTCTGTCATTAAGCAACACATGAATTTGGATGTATTACAGGAAAATTTTATATAATTCAGTAGTCACATTAAGGAAATAACTTACTCTACACATACTGAGGAGATATTTTCAATGTTCCAGATGCTCTACTGAGAATTATGGATATAACGAAATATACCCTGAGCACCTGACAAGCTCCCACTTAAGAAAGAAGGGGAGCCTATGTCTTCACCCTGTTCTCATGATGCAGATATTAATGCTATTCCCATTTTGCAGATTGGGAAGGCTGAGGATGCCAGAAGTTAAATGACTTGCCTACAGGTGCACTGTTGATATGTGAAAGAGTTGAATTCAGTCCTAGACAGTCTGCTGCTAGTGCCTGCTCTTCATGCCAGTAACATATTTCTTCTCCTAGTTTTACTTCCAGGGGCACATCACATTTATGTCCATCCTTCTTACATTGCTTCCTATAATTCAGTTATGTTACTGCACAAAATTAAACACGTCTGTAGAATTTCACTGTCTATTGGTGTTGTTTGCACTCAGAGGTAGTGAGAACGGAAGTGAGGAAAAGAGAATCATTTACTGTTCATTTTATCTTGAGTTAATAAAATGTTTCCTTAGACTGAAGTTATGCCTGGGGGCCACAGGTCATCTTTTCATCACTCCTAGCTCTCAGCTCTATTTTACTTTTATGTGTCGTGGACTCCCACAGGCCCCCTTTGAGGAATTTGTTTCCATTAGAGGATGTGGTCTCTGCACACTTTGCCACTCAAAGGCCAACCTTCCATGTGTGATAAATAACCTTACTTTGTCATTTTGATTTTCTTCAAATTCTATTTTTGCCTGTTATGGATTTGTTTCTAGCATTGCGTCCGCCCTCCTATCCATTTAACCCATGCTGTCAACATGACAAAGGAAAAATGTTATCTTGACCATCAAGACCTTTTCAGGCCTAGAGATGTGTGGCTATTGGAAAGGAAGGAGGGATTCAGCAGGCTCACAGTGGAGGATGCCATGGCACCCCTCAGAGGGGTGGAATGTGAACATCACTTCTTCAAGAAGAGTGATAAACATTCAGAATATTGAAGTCGACTTCTCTCTTTGGACTTTTTCACCTCTGCAGAGAGATGTTTGCAAAGATGAGAGGACTGATTCATTCCACAGTAGGACACGGCTTTCAGAAACAGCATCCCCATGTCAACCAAATTACGAGTATGCACAATTTGAATCAAATTATCGTATCATTTGGCTACAGAGCTCAAGGATGTTTTCATTCCACAATCTGTATAATATACATAGGTAAATTATTTTTGTTCTTCCTTAGGTTTCAGGTACAAGTCTTGGATAAATCTGACCTGACTCTTGTCCCCTTTGGCAGCCAAGTACATCGACTACGAGTGGAGTTATTCTTCTGGGACTACCTCGGGGACAAGGTTTTCTTAGCATTCACTCCCTTTTGCGTGTTTTAACCATAAAATCTCCAGAAAAAAAGGATTTCTCAGTTACAAGTTTCCTTTTTATGTCACTCAGTTATAATAGTGATAATAATGATACAAGTGATTACAAGGATCAAGATACACTATCTACAGTGGGTTAGGAGTTTACAATGCGAGACACATTGCGATGAGTGTTTTGCATATATTACATCATACATTGAGGCAGAGATTCAGAAGGCCATCTGTCAGAGGGGGAAATCGGGCATTAACAGGATTAATAACTTGACCAAGGTTATAAAACACAGACAACCTGATTCTAAAACTTGTACTCTTATCTCCCTCATACTGCAGTGTTTGAAGAATTTCCTGCTTCCTATGCTATTTTTCTAAACACATTCTATTGCCATTCAATTTCTCCAGTCAGAGTGGTTTTTAAATTGCACTCACAGGCCTATTTTCTTTTTTATACAGTATTTATAGCACCTGATTTTGATGGCTGAGAATACTACCACATAAATCACGATGTAAGACCTCCGGCAGATCACTTAACCCCTCTGAACTCCAGTTTCCTCATTTGGAGGATGATAAAATAATAATACTTGCCTCACAGGGTTGTTCGAAGATCAAATGCAATAATGCAAGCAAAGTGCTCCCAATGAATAAATGTTAGCTCAAGATCCCTCCTTTTCTATCCTTTTCCACACTACTGCCAGTATTGGAAAATAATAGAAAACCTTGAGGCAAATTTGGTTACTGTAGAATTCCTTTCTGCATAAATAATTTCTCATCCTCAAAAATATCTGAAGTATCTTGATAAATATGAAACTAATATAATCATTGCAGATTATGTGGTGTTTTTCTAATTTCATTCTGCCTATGAGGCTATTTTTCTCACTTCATTCATTCATTCTGGTGTCCATTCACTTGTTCCTCCCAGAAGCATTCACTGCAGGAGGAACACAAATTTGAGGCCAGCCTGAGGGATTTAGTGAGATCCTGTCCCAAAATTAAGCAGTGAAAAAGAGCTGGAAGCGTAGCTCGATGTGAAGGACTTGGGTTTGAAATTCAGTCCTGAAAAAGTATGTCCTATACCTGCTTTTTGTCAGACATGATTTTGTATGGAAGATTGGTTGACCTACACATCTACCCTCTACCTGCTTTTTTTTTTTTTTCTAACTCTTTGCTCTTCTAGTTCCATTTACTTGTCAACTAACGTAGCTCAAATTCTTACTTTCTTGTTGCACTTTATTATTCCAAACCTGACAAATACTGCTTCCCCCTTTGTGTCTTTTTTTGATAACTGTGCTCCATTTCACATCACTAATGGGCTCTTTCTTAGAACTTCCTGGTGGTTTGTTTGGTAGGACAATCTCCTTGTTCTTTTTCTCACGCATATCTTCTCTGACTCTATTGTATAGTCTTTTCATTACCCATACTCACACATTATTGGCCAAAGAATTTCAAAGCTAAATAGAATAGTCTTTCTTGTCCACTGTGCTGCTATAATTTTAGTCACCTTAAATGTCAGTGTCTGGGCTAGAACTGTCTTTTAAGACTCAGACATGTATATATGATTTCTGACTCTATTAGTAAGATTCATATTCCTATAACAAAATGCACAAGGCAATTAACGTATAAGAAGAACATTTATTTTGGGTCATAATTTTGGAGGTTCTATTCTACAAATTTAGGCGACCCTCCTTTTGTTTCTAGTCCTAGAAAAAGAAGCCCATCACTGTAGGATCAGGCATTAAAGTGAGCCACTCATACTATGAGCTCAGAAGCAAGAGCAGAGGAGACAGACTGGAATCCCACAGTCCTCTGGAAAAGAGCAGCTCTTAACCTAAAGATCTTCCTGGAGATCCTATTGACTGAGAGCTAAACCATATTCCAGTAGGTCCATCCTGGAGACTAAACATTTAACACATGGAATTTTGAAGGATATTCAGTCAGACACAGCAGTTGCTAAAAACCTCAAACAGTCTAACCTGGAGATAAGTAGAACTAAATTTATTATCCCCCAAATACCCAGATATTCTTCTCATATTCCCATTTCACTCAATGATAGTGCTTGCAACTAACTTAGGCCTTTCTTGAGTCATACTCATACTTGCATTTTCTGTGTCTAGTTGATCACCTTAGCATTTTCAAATCACCTCCAATGATGTCTCGATGCCATGTGGATGCCCTCTGCCACCTGTAGCCTCTAGCCTTCTCTTTCCTGGAAACTAGAACAGTTTCCCCACTTGTTTCCTGCTCTCATGCTCACAAGCTAAAATCCATCCTCATGACCTGTCTTAGATTGAGGTTTGGCATCTGATTCATAGTCTGGACACACTCACCTTCTGCCTAAAGCTTTCAGGTTGTCCTTATCCATGTCAGTAGTGTTTACTTACAACAGTGCTCAGGAATCCTTGAGGGTCCCTGAAAGTGACGCAAGTTGGGGTGTCAGGACAGCAACAGGGAATGTGATCAATTCCTGCCTCTTCACTGTGCTTTTTATCGGTACTTCTCTACTTAAAAACAGTGGTTCCACTTTTATCCTTTTCTATACTTCAGTCCTACAGAAGCATTTGGTCTTGAGTGAAAGGACAGAGGAGGTAGAAGACAAGGAGGGTATTGAGTGCATTTTCAGGTCTAAAAGCCACCAGCCTAAATGCCAATTCACTAGCCTTGGCTCTGTAAATTCACTGGCCTTTAAATTTATGCTCCATCGTATTCATCTGGGCACTCACTTGATAAAGGAAAGATGGGTTTTACTGTTCCACTGACCTCAGAAGAATATTAAATTTGAATTAGGCCCATTCTATTCATTTCCCTTGGACTTATGAATCTGCTTTATGTTGCATAGTTGTTGCATAGAATTGAGATGCTGAATTCTAATTTTTTTCATGTTCATTTCCAGGAGATTGGCTTTTTTTCCTTCACTATTCAAAGCAGGCATATCCTTTTCATCAGTATGGCAGGTGGCTTTATAAAGCTGAGCATCTGGAAATCTTTCCAAGAGTCCCTTTGGGGGAGAGTGAGAGCTGGCATTTTGACCTGTTTATGGTTCAGATATGTTTTTCCAAGTTATCTTCCCGGGTTACTTTTAACATGAACTACACAATTCTACATGTTAACTAACAAGCTCTTTCTGTTTCTGGGAAACAGAATCTAAAACTAAGGTAGTTTCCCTCTGCCTAAGTACCATTCTAAGTATAATATACTTTTTCAAAAAGCATTCATTAATATGCATTTTAAGTCTTAATTTAGGAACAGAATCTGCCATTGATCGCCTCTCTGTTTACATTTTAGGAGTCTGTTGAGAGCAGACTCCTGGCAGACTCCTTTCTAAGTTGCTTTGCCTTCTCCCTTCCTTCTTTATGAGCCTCAACCCCTTCCTCTGGGATCTTTATTAAAAAGATCAAGAGTAGAGGTTTTAGATTTCATAAATATTGCAGTAGCTCCCTGCTCTTTGGAGAGTGGCTTCTTTAGACTGAAAGGTTTCCGAGGGGACAGAGCGTGTTTCAAAGCCAACAAACCAGAAGAGTAAAACGAAAAGTTCTCTGCAATAAAACGCCTGTTAGGGCATAGGTCAAATAAATAATTGTAATTACATTACAGATATTCAGTTCTTTAAAAAATATTTTTTTGCAAAATTATCAAGTGGAACATGTAAAAGTCTCTGGCCTGCAGAACTTGGGATGACTAGGGTAATCTTAGAATGCTACAGGAGTTCTGTTAACCTTTTAAGAAATTGATCCTAACTACCATAAAGTCTTTGGTCAGGAAATATTTCCCTGTACTGAAATCTGTACCTTTGGAAAAGCTGAGAAGCAGTCTTTTTTTTCTTTTTTAAATCTCACTGAGCCGGGCGTGGTGGCTCATGCCTGTAATCCCAGCACTCAGGAGGCAGAGGCAGGAGGATTGCTGAGTTCTAGGCTTGCCTGGGCTACATAGTGAGCTCAGAGCCAGCCTGAACTATAAAGCGAGACCCTGTCTCAAAAAAAAAAAAAAATCTCACTGAGCCTCAAATATTACGTATGTAGTATAGGACATAACATTTAGGCGTGTCTGATAGGAGAATGGGAAAGGGAAGGAGAATAAGAAATTGTGCTCTGCTTTAAATGGTCATTAAAACAATATTTCACATTAATATACATATGTATGTATATTTCATGACCAAGCTTCTTCAGCTAAGTTTCAGAGTACACTATAGTTGGAAAATTAGAGAAGGCAGGAGGCCTGATAAAACCACTTAGAGGTTTAGATAGCTTTCTACAAGTAACTGAAACAAATTACTTAACTTTTTATTGTTCAATGTGATAATGCTGGTTAAATATACAACTTAAAGTGGCGGTGGGTGAGAAGAAACACAGAGAAAGGTTTATATGGCTCTACTTTTCACCTTCCAGTGTGGAACACTGATTTTGTACTCTATGATGTTTGCAAACAAAAATGGAGAAAGGACTACAAGTGTCCCAACAGTCTCTTCTTGCTCTGATGTTGGGATAAGAATTACGAATGAGAAATTTAAAAATCTACTTCCTCTTCATTATTTCCACTCCAAACCCTAAGTAACCAGAATCTTCTCAGTTGTGTGGCACCATCCTGCCTGGTTTTCTTCAGGATTGCACCCCTGAGGGGCCTCAGTGCTTGTTGCAATTTAGAATAATTAAAATCATCTCCTCACCTTTAAAGTCACACTCATGCCTGGACCTGCTCTTTATACCAGCAATAAAGGGAGAGAACTCAAGTATCCTTTAAAAACTCCTCTTTGATTTTAATTCATGGCCACAGCTGAGAACCACGGTTCTGAAAAATATTTTAGAACTGGTGGAGTCAGGCATTTTTCTTAATCACAAGTTGTATTGCTGACTCAGCCTTTTCTTACTCTCTATCCGTCTTAGGGTAGAATCTAAGTTTTGCTCTATTTTCGAGAACACGCACTATCTCATGACTTTGTAACACTCCACAACTCATTGTTTTGCTCCGAGTGTAAATATTTTACTACAAACAACTTTATTCTACTCATCCCTGCCTGTCTTATCTTTACTAATGTAGTTTTCCTCATCTGCATATAACTTTCTCTTATCTACATCATGTGATGAAGTTCTTTTCAACGTCATTCCCAACTCCTCTGTTCCTGATAAATTCCCATTTGTAATTTTTTGCTACACAGTATAGCATTTGATTCTAGACAGAGTATTCAAAGATTTATTGAATTTTCACAATGCTTCTCTATTTGACCTTTTCTGTCCTGCAAAAAAAAAAAAAAAAAAAAAGATGTGCTGTAGTGATTAATTGAAATTCCTAATAGTTTAACAAACAGGACAATGTTTCTTATACCTGAGAACCTCACTGTGGGTCCTCTGTGCCATGTGGATGTTCTCATTTCATTGCTCTGGGATCCCAAGAAGTCGAACTCCACTTCTTAGTGACAGATTCTTAATGCTTCTGAAAAGTCATTGGCAAGAAATGGTCACATGACCTTGCCTAACTACATGGGTGGCTGGAATGTGATACTTCGAGGAAAGTAAATATCTCTGGTGCCTATTTCAAAGTCTTAAGTTTACCATCCTTTGCTACAATTACACAGCTTTGTGTATGTAATCTCTGTTGTGATCACCAGTATTATTAAATCTTTGTAAATGAAGGTAAGTGTAGTTAACTTCTTTAATGTCATCCAGCTGCATAGCATGGGGACATTGACTTTAAATTCCCTTGTCTTTACACCATAAACTTCTTTAAGGCAGTGACATCATTGTTGCCTTCATACACTGGTTGAGGAAATAGCTTTTTTTTTTTTGCTTTTTGAGACAGGGTCTCGCGTTGTAGTTCAGGCTGGCCCTGAGCTCACTATGGTGCCCAGGCAAGCTGCCACAAACTCAGCAATCCACCTGTCTCTGCCTCCCGAGTGCTGGGATTACAGGTGTGAGCCACCATGTCCGGCACTGTGGTATGCGGTGTTGATTGTTGGTGGGCATGTCTCCACGCCCAGCATTGTATGTGGTTACCGGGGATCGAACTCAGGACCTTGTGCTTGCGAGGCAGGCGCCAGAACGTCTGAGCTAACCCTCTGGCCCGGAAATAGCTATTTTTAAAAAAAGTTTTGTTAAATCAATAGAGTCTACTTAAAATGCAAGGTTGCATTGTCTTTCATTTTTATTGTGCCTCGGGTTCTCCTCGGTAGGTACGAGTGAGTGTGTCTTTCTAATTAGGGTGGTGCCATTGCTTCAGCCCTGAGTTCTACAGTGAGGTCTCAGCTGCAGGGGATACAAGAGTGACATGCAAAGGAGAGAAGGTGGACAAACTGAAGACACAACACAAGTTTATATGGGCCCCAGTGTACAGAGATCACATGTACTGTTCTGGCAGGTTTTATAGTTTGCTTGAAATGTTCATTTATATTCAGTGAGACTGTTGTCAATATGAAACAAAATACAATGAGCAGAAAAATTTCCAGGAAGGGCTAAATCCAGAAGCTGTGTTACAGTTCAAAGGATTGACCTCCAACAGTGTCCTGGACTAGGGCTGGTGGGTAATTTTAAGGGCTTTTCTCTGGATATTTACACCAATCGCCTGCCCAAAAGGCAGAGTCCAGAGGAACAAAGTCAAGAAGGCACTGACTTGATCTGGGGATGCAGAACTCACAGTCTGGTATTAGTCACGTGGTTTGGGAGTTTTTCAGGGAAGTTCTCTCAAATTCTCTCTTGTTGCTGCTGAGGTTGAATTACCGTGACCAATAACAACATCTGTCCTCCAGTGCAGAGATGGAGATGATCACATGTAACAACAACACCTCCATCTAGAGAAAGAATGTTCATCTTAAAGCCAGATGACTTTGGCTTGAATACAGACACTTTTCACTGAGCTTGGAGAATGTAAATAACCTCTCTGAATTGAATTTTTCCTCAAAATATCTATCTTATAATAGTTACAGAAGGCCCAGGCATGATCAGCATATGATACACATCTTGGCTTTTGGTTTATAGGATATTTCAGTAAATGGGGTTGGTACACAAAAGAAGAAGAGTATATAATCCAAGCAAAGGATGAGCCAGTAAATCCATTCTGGGATCGTTCTTATACAACAAGATAACAAACGTATTTTTCTTCAGTGGCTCCAACTTTGAAAATAATTTTATTCTTGTCTTGCAAGGCAGTGATCACAATTTTAGTTGAGATTAATGGTACGAAGAGTAAGTAATGAATATGATGATCTTAATATGATTGTGTCAACAAATTCTGAGATATATGGAGTTGAACTCTCTACAATACACATTAGCAATGCTTTCTGCTATCTTTTTGATGCCATGGTACCTACTTTGTATGTTTGTGTATGTGTTAATGTGGATGTATTTCATGTGCTTGTAATTTTTTCACTTGAACATAAGAATTCTATGTACTTAGAGTAAATAAAACATTTTAGTATTGCATATAATTAGATATTGCATATCTGAATTGAATAAATACTTTATTTGATTATCATCATTCATTAATCTAGTCATTCACTAAATGTATATATAATGAATATCACATACTGTTTTAGGCACTTGAGACATCTGTCCTTCAATGAATTTTGGTAGTTCTCCCTGAATATGTAAAGATTACCTTCCATTTGGGGAAAATATCAGAAAATACCAGATGAAAATAATAAATTATTTAATATGTTTATATATAATTTTATATTATATATTATATATAAATTATATAATGTGTTTGAAAGTGGCAGATGTTGTATAAAGGGAAAAAAAGAATAAGAACTGCACGGAAAAGAGAATTTACAATGACCTGAGAGACAGTATCACAGAAAAGCTTGTTAGATACAGTTGCCAGAGATCAACCCAAGAGAAAATAAATATTCAGCAAATTCCTGAAAGAAAGAGAGTTTCAACCATGCAAAAATATGGAGAAGAGTGTTGCAGGCAGAGGGAAAAGTCAAGATCAGCATATTCTGGGAACAGCAAAGAGTCCAATGTGAGCAGAGAAAATGGAAGAGGTACAGGGCAGTAGGGCAGACACAAAGGAAAGCTGGGCCAGGGTCAGATGGTGTAGGAAGGTTTCTATTTAGTTTCTAAGGTATTTATTGATAAATACCCACTTATAGATCATAAATGACTGTCATATAACAATGAAAGGGTAAGGAAATAACAACACATGTTCAAAGGTTGATAATGAAGTATTTAAATTCTTTTTCATTGTAAATTGCCACATAGTTCATGCTTTAGGAAAGACTGGCATTAGGATATGAATGCTGTGATGGCTGTCAAAAGCAATAACATTGCACTGTTTTTTTTTTTCCTGTTAAATGAATACAGAACATCTCGAGAGAAGAAGCATTGTCATTCTCGTAATTCTACTTGTAAATGTTGAGAATTGTCTACTTTAAAAAGAATCTCTTAAAGTTCTGTTACTTTTTTAAAAATTTGTTGCATTTAAAAAATATATTTCTTCATAGTCAGGACTCAGTGGAAACAAAGAACAGCTGGCAAACACCTTGTGCCTCATAATCTATCATGCATGTAATGATTATTATTAATCTACATACAGAATAGTCTTCTTCTCTGATAAAATATATTATACTTTCAGTCTTCTCTCCTAGATTCTCTTTCATATAATTTTAGTTCTTTGGGATTATAATTGCTATCTACCTTTTAATATTTTCTACCTAATTAGTACTTAACTTTTCTAATTTGAACTGATTCAGTTTAAAATTATTCTTACAAAGAATAATCTGATAAATTATCTGTATAATAATTCAAGCTAAAATCACTAGTTACTTCCTAGAAAAATTTGAATGACAAAGTGTTACAGTAGATAGGTTAATTCCTATGTCTTGTCTCAATTTAGTAATAAAGATACATGAAATATGTTCGCTATTTATTCTTGGTTAGCTGTGTTGTCAACTAACAAGAAAATTTACAAATGTAATAATGTAGCCTTATTAAAAGCCATAAATTCATCAAACCCTCATCTCATTTTGGGTAAATAGGTGATAGAAGAAAACAATTATAATTGCTACAGTACTGTTTGAGCTACAAGAACTTGCAGAGATGAATCAAAAGATATAAACATTATGCTGCTTATCGTGGAAGAGAATCAACTAATTTTAAGAATGTAAGTTAGTATTTAATGGCATTGATATAATGTTTGTTTCAGTTATTTGTTAGTGTTTGACAGACCTCTCCAAATTTTAGAGGCCCAAAGCAAAAATAAAAATCACTCATTTGCTTGCAAGTTTTCAAGTTGGACAGGATTCTGCTGCATGCCCCATACTGTCCAACTTTACTTGTGTGGTGTTAAACTTGAGAGAAGTAATTGCAAGAGGGCGAGAAGCCTGACCACCTTTTAAAAAATCTAAAACGGGATAAGTGCATCTTAGATCTAAACCATCATATTCTGGACCTGCAAAGGCTCATGTCCATCTCATTATGCCAGTGTATTAAGTCTATCCTTCCTTGAGATTTTTAGAATCTTAACAGTGAGTATTGCTGAAAAGTCCAACTCAGAGCCTCCCCTGAAACTCAAGGTAACTTAGCTGTGGCCTTCTGTGAAAAAAAAAAAAAAAAAGAACAAGTTAAATACTTCCAATACAATGGCAGAGAAAGGGGAAAAAATAAGAATCAAAATATATCATGTACAGGTACAAATTCTCAATAATGATCATAAGGTACATCTAAAATGTACTGATAAACTCAATGAAGGGAAGAAAAAAACCCGAGAAACAAAATATATAATAGTAGAGAGAAAACATTCTCATTCAAAAGGAGGAACAGGAAGATAGAAGTAGTTCTGTGTCTGGGACCCAGGAAAGTGTGAGATATGATCTCCAAAGGCCCGGACAGCCTTGCTCCAATGTCTTTGCTGACTGTAGCCTACATGGTCTCTTTCAGGGTTGTTCTACTCACTGCATGTGAATTTTCTTAGCAAATGTTCCATGTTCCTGGCATCTCCAACTTCCCAGAGCCCACAAACCTTAATTTATACCACGATTCTGGAAAAGATGGCCATGTTTGTATTTGTACAAGAAAGATGGCTATGGGAGTGTTCATCACCTGATGTAGAATTTGTAAACAAAAACAAAATCTTGCCAGGTGCTTCTCTTGGAAACAGAATTGCTTGAGACCAAAAGTGTTCATAAACCGAGGTACCATTATGATTTCTTGATAACCACAGCATTGCTTAACTTAATCAATTCCCTTATCTAATGCCAAAAAAATGTTTGAAAAATCTATCTCATATAACTGAAATCTTCAATCTTATTTCCAACCATAGATCAAAGTAGATTCTTATTATCAAGTATATGTAGGTAGGAGTTTTGGAAAGGTGGATGGAATGGAGAAAAGAAGTTCAGTTTATGAGTTAATGTATGAATATATATATGTTATGAATGATAATATGAGTTAATGTATGAATTATTCATAATTAATATACAGGATTAATTCAGTTGGAAAGAAATTTTATTAAAGCAATAATAACACAGAGGTTCTAATATCATTATGTGTGTGTACTTACATATGTCCATCTTTGAACAAAATTTTGAAATTGTGCCTATATTCTGACAAGGGGAAGAGATTTGCTAGATAAGTGTTGGTATCCTAATTGATAACAGCATCATCTTTCCCCTACTGTTTCCTGTCTGCAACAGCACACTTTCATTTCTTTACTTTCCAATTGGTACCACTCAGTTTGGGTTGGTTCAGATTTCTTCATAATACGGTCATAAATATTCTTCATCATATGTAATTATTTTCCAGATAGAAGAGAAAATTATTTAGTCCTTCTATCGGTCTACTTGTTCATCAGATATATACTTTCAGAATCTGCCTCTTAGTGTGTGGGACACAGGATAAGAAGACGCAGCCAGAACCCTCATGGCAAAGTCCATTCCCCCATGAATCCCACAGCAAAAGGGTTAACAAACAACAAAAAAACAAAATTGGAGCCTTGAGGAAAAGGATGAGCCTGGGCTCAACTCTTGCTACTCTGAGAAGCAGCAGCAGAAGGCCAAATAGCTCACAAGCAGGGCCATCCCCTGAACTGGCCGCATTTTTTATTTGGTCCTAAGCCTTCACACCCAAAATCCTAGCACGCATAAAACAGGGAGGTTATACACAATAATCCATATAGTTGAAGATCCCATAGGGCAGGACAGATATCCTTAAATACCAGTAAGTAAGTCTTAAGGCCAATAATCCTAGTGCAGTAATCCTTGCAGTTTAAGATCCAACAGGGTGGGGCAGACATCTGTAAAGCCAAGTAAGTAAATCATAAATCCGAGTAAGTAGTCCATAGTTCCCAACATTAGTATCTTCATGACCTAAGATGTGAAATTAATAATCTCTCAAAGTATATATTGAATTCTTTTTTTTTTTTTTTTTTTTTTTGAGACAGGGTCTCGCTTTGTAGTTCAGGCTGGCCCTGAGCTCACTATGTAGCCCAGGCAAGCCTCGAACTCAGCAATCCTCCCGTCTCTGCCTCCCGAGTGCTGGGATTACAGGCGTGAGCCACCACGCCCAGCACTGTGGTATGTGGTATTGATGGCTGGTGGGCGTGAGTCTCCGCACCCAGCATTGTATGTGGTTACCGGGATCAAACTCAGGATTTTGCCCTTGCGAGGCAGGCACTGAAACCACTGAGCTAACCCTCCGGCCCTATATTGAATTCTTAAAGCTAGGGAATATGTCATGTGCCTTTTCAGAGTTAACTGTAGAATAAGCATCATGATGACAGTTTTTCTAATAATGTAACATGGGTGGATATAGGAGAGATACAGTTTACCCTGTCATTTACATCTTGTTCTTATGTGATGGAGCTGTAGTTTATCTTTTTCAAACAAATAGCTTTTAGTTTTTACTGGTTTTCTGTATTCTGTTTTCATTTCATTGATGTTGGCTCAAATGTTTCTTTTCTTGTGTGTGTTATAGGTTGAATTTTTTTCCTTTGTAATTTTCTGAGGTGTAGTTGATTTATATAATTTCTTATTCTTCAAGATAAGCACTTAACGTATAAATATCTTTAACTCTATACTTTAACTGTTATCTATCTTCTCATAATTTGACAGGTTACATTTCATTTTCATTTGTTTTCCAAATATTTTTCCTTTTATTAGTAGATGTTTGCAGTACATAATCATTATGTTCATGGTAAGGAATTTATATATGTATGTAACACATTTCAATTCTATTCTTTCTCTCCCTCCCTCCATCTCCCTTTTATATTTACAATGTCATATTTATCTATAAGATTTATTCATCTTATAAATTCCAATATATGTATATATTTTTATATATCTTCAGACAAGTAGGCCAAAGAATACATAAAACATGTAATACAACTATACTAAGCCAAGGTAGACTTTTCAGGATATTGTCCACACTGGATTACCTTTTTGTTTGTCTTCTTTCCTCTTACCCATATAGTTTGATTTTGGCTTATCGTCTGTAGAGGATCCATCCTCTAGTCAGCTGGTTCCAAGGCAGGGCAGTATGGTAGAGGAGAAACAACTCATGGCAGGCACTACAAGCACAAAGTGATCAAGTGAAGAAAAGGGATTTACACCTTTCCAGGCCATGCCCACAGTGACTCACCTCTTTCCAGTGGGCTTCACCTCCCAACATCACACATAGTGCGAATCCTCTGATAAGTACTATCGCCCCATGACCCAGTCATCTTCCCAATCCCACCTATGAGTGCCTCAGGCTTTGGGGGGACATCTGATGTAAACTGTAAGATAAACCCCGGTCCCCGATTGAAACCTCCCAAGACTAGCCTTTATTGCCCACTTCCTATAGCATTCCATCTTCCAGGATCCAACTGGAATCACCTGTCAGACTCTTCTCACAGCATTCTAAGCCTTCTCCATCCTTCATCACAAAACTCTTTCCAAACTTCATTCCCAACTCTTGTAATAAGGCAGTTCAAGAGGCTTCAAAACCCACAGAGCCTGATACAGTCACGGCAATGGCTCTGTTACTCTAGTATTGATTTTCTGTATTAGCCACTTTCCCCCTTATTTAAACATAATACACAACACCCATGACTTAAAGGAAGAGAAGTTTGATCCATCCTCTGACTTCAGGGGATTCATGGCACAAGGGCCCAAAGGAGCAAAACTGCTTAGTTCATGGAGGCCAGGAGCAAAGCTGAGAATTGTCAGAGGGGAGGGATGAGGGCTCAGATGCACAACCCGAGAGCTCTGCCCTGTGGCCCACACATGCACACCCAGAGCGTGCTCCAACATACCTCTGTGTGATCCAATCAAAGAGACAACACCGGGCTTTGCTGTCATACTCCAGTTTTTCCATAAGTCTGAAAAAGTCATTTCATTCTCAGCTCATATGTATTTATTTTCTTTTAGGATGTACGAGAGTGACAGCTTCAAATCTCTTTACAGTAGAGTTGAAACCAGAAGTATAAGATTGGATTTAAGCCTAAGTCTGTTTTCCTTGGATGTTTAGAATTTCCCTTTATGCAGTACTGTATTTTTTTAAAGTCCCATTATTCATACTACTTGTGTTTACAACAAACATTTTTTCATTGTCATTTTCTCATCTTCCTAGTTTTCTTCCTCTAGGTTGACTCAGAGTGTACATAATTAAAAGAGGTTCGTGTAACTCTCACATTCCCTAACATACAGTGGTGCATTAGTTTTACGCAGGCTGTAATGAGCAAATGTGGCTTATCTTAATATTACATAAAAGCTACTTTAGTTGCAAACCTGATGCCTTCTAGATGTACTTGCTTTGACTTCCAGCTGCACTAATAAACCCCTCCGAGATGAGTGAGTAGTCAAGTACATAGGAAGGAAAGGTGAACGACATCAAAAGAAGGAAAGAGAGAGCAGGTAGGACAATGCTGTCCCTTTAGATGGGACATTAAGAGAAGACACAATTTGAGTGTATGACTCCACAGAGAGCTTCTGGTGTGGGTTTATGAACTCTGGGAGAAGGGCCAACTTAGGGCTAATTATATTTAGATTAACTTTGCAGTTCTAATGCCTAACCTTTTTCCTTGTCTCTCTCTGTCTCTTTTTTCTTTCAGATTCTGGAGGGAGCTGAAAGGTCTGCATCCTTGTAGCCCTCTGTTAGGTGAGTGCTTCAATCAGTCTTAATTTTCTTTTCTTAAAACATAAATATGAGATCACCGTTTTTCACCCACCAGCTAAAAACTGGTATTCATAATAACATTTTAATAAGTACATTGCAACAACACAATCATTGTTATTTCTGCTTGTTTGTTGCTCCTGAGTTGTAGGTAATTAATTTCTCTTTAAGTACAATTCAGAAAATCTGATATTATTATAACTTGTCCTCTATTGATAATGGTTGTGGAGGGAAAGATTTTCTTTTCTATGACTATTCCCGAAGTATGACTGTCTTAGTTACTTTCTCATTGCCTGGAAAAAGTGCCAAATCCACAAGTTAACAGAGGAAAAGTTTACTGTAGCTCATAGACTGTGAAGATTTCAGTCCATCATGTGCTGTCACCGAGTAGCGTGGCATGGCAGAGGGCATTGCAGAGGAGAAACAGGTCATGGCAGGGCAGGCAGAAGGCAAGGAGACTTCCTTCTTTATTCCATCCAGACTGTTAGCCGTTTGGACCCAAGATGGGGCTTCTCTTTTCAGTAAATCCATCGTCCCTGCCCAGAACTGTGCTAAGCCAATCAGCAGGCTAATCCAGTATCACATGACCAGTAATTGATTCCACATCACAGGCTCACGGCCAATCACCTCTTGAAAGCCTCACAGGAATGCACATAGCTTTGAGAGACATCTAGATATAAACCATAACAATTACTCTTTTTTAAAAATTTCTTTCCCAAACAAGTACTTGTTTGCTGTTTTGGTTTTTTTTTCAGGACAACAAGGAAGAAATCCTTTGATTTTCAGAGTTTCCTTTAAACATGGCACATACATGTTTTTCTTAAGTGTAATACTATGGTAGAGTAGTTATTAATCTTTTATAAGGGTCACAGATGCTTCTGATGAGTTGATGCAAGCTGAGGAATTCATTACAGAAAAATGCATAGACCATAAATTTTGAGTATAATAATTTCAAGAGATTTAGCTCCTTCACAGACAAAAACGTCTTTGATCCTCACAGTAAAAACTCTTGACATATGATTACATCTCTTAAGTGAGGACTGCTTTACAGGAAATGTTGTGTACTGGTTTGGTCCTATTTATAACACAGTGTGTTTTGCATAATTTGACTCTTTTTATCTGTTCTTTACCTGTAGACTTCATACAGAAGCCAGTAGGATTTGTTGAGAATAAGTGGACCCATTGTGTGCAATAAGAATGTTACTGATAGTGCTGGGAATTTAGCTCAAGTGGTACCGTGCCAACCTTGGACACACAAGGGCCCGAGTTCTATCCCTGGTACTGCAAAAAAACAAACAAACAAAACCATGATACTGAGTTTACCATGTACACATATTTGTGTAATAATTTAGAAAGGCTCTCCACTATGGATCTCGTCATAACCATTAGTTGATGTAGTTGAGGAAATAATCGTTATAGCTGGAAACCTTTGTTTCTCTCTTTGTGATCTTATCTGTGCTGAGAGGATGGCTTTTGGCTCCAGCTCATTATTACCAAATCTCAGAATTTGCTCATAAATCAGGTGTGGACAGCTGCCAATCGGTATTTTGAGAAGGCTTTATTTCCTTATAACATGCTAAACAGTATCATGACTGGCAGAGTGAAGGTGCAGGTCTGCATCTTTTTAATGTGTATTCACTGTCTTGAGGTCTGTGTGCTTTTCAGACTGGGGAGAGTAGCATGTTTCTGTAAGGTAGGTTCGCTGGGGGACTGAGGCAGAAGGGTTGCAAATTAAACCCTACCCTAGACAATTCAGTGACTCAATGGGACTCTATCAGAATAAAAATGGGAAAGAAGGAGGGGTGGTGCTGTAGATCAAGGTGAAGTTAAATCCTGAGTACTATCAAAACAGAAAAACAAACACAGAAATAAATGCATCCAGAAACAGCCCTTTAACTCTATGAAAAAGTATTCAGAGGACACTCACCATCCTGAACAGGGAAGAAGTGTTTCTCTTTAAGCCCGAGTGAGAGTGGTCATGAAGCAACAGTTTCCTCACAACAGACAAAGACTAAGACCGATGTTATCCTGATGAGCTACAGTTAAGCTAAATTCTTATGAATGAATTCTTTGAGTATATATATATATATATGCATTTATACTTGTAGTTTGAAGGAATGACTGTGGCCAACATCTATCCAGTTTATGCAGGTTGGGCTGTTCTGTGCAAAAGGGTTTGATGGAGACATCTGCAGTTTGTAAAGTGGAAGATAATACGACTGTGATTGGTATGAAGTAGTTAAATTATGTCTCCAGCTATTGTTTGCCAGACAGTTATATAAGGGTGTAAAGAATGCCACACCACTGCTTTATTGTGGGAAAGATTCATCCGCGGAAGGAAGACATGTTAACGTTCTTCTTCTGTTGGCATGCCCACTGTGTGAGATACCTCTGCATCGGGAGGCGATGTACGCATACACAGTCCTGAGAACACAATGTTGGGAATCAAACACTAAAGGGAAAAACCTAGGAGAAAAGTGCTATGTCTGTCATTAGTTTGCTGTGAGGTCTTTGATGCACCCTGGATTGAATCCTGTGACAAGGATAATACCAATACTTCCCTCATGCGGTGGGTAGAGATTAAGGAGAGTACATGTGAAGGGCTTTGCAGAGCATAAGGCGTCGGGTATGCGTTTAATAAAGGCAAGGGATTCTCATGGCTGCCGTGTTCCCTCCTAAGCTGGTATTTCTTCTCGAGGGCTATTCATACTTGGAGGCTCCGTAGTGTTAAGGGACGGTCACTGTTATAGTTTAAATCTAGCTTTATGAAATGATCAGTGAAAGTGTTTTCATTTTCTTATTTGTTCTGTACACAGACTAAAGGCAGAAACTTTTCCTCTTTGAAATCTTATTTGTGGTACTCTTATCCATGTGTGGAATAATCTCCCCTAATTCAGTAGAAGTTTCCTTGCTGAACTTCTTTGTTTGAGCAGCTTGCTTAGCAAGGCATACTGTGAGTGTTCATTTCTTCTAGCATTATTTCTGAAATGGATCCAATTTCCAGAGATCTTCTTCAGGAGAGGCTGTGGATGATCCTTAAGATAAGCACATGACTCACTGATTATATTCTTGATATACTTCCGGGCACAAATGAGAGCTTGAGTCTGCTTTTATTTTTCCTTCTTTTTTATGAACCCAATGTATTGACACTTCCTGTAGAGATTTGCTCATTTATATTCAGATACTTGTGGAAATATTCTAAATAATTTTAAATCAAAGTTTGGACCCAGATTAAGCCTCCTTTGGAAGCACAAATATTGACATTCTGTGCAAGGTGTGCTTATGAAGAGCCAGTGAAGCAACTGATGAAGGCCAGAATATTTCTGATTCCCATAAGCATCTACTTTTTAAGGTCAGCAAATGTTCTAACTATTCTCATAGGGCACAATCTTCTTTATTTTTTTAGGATAAATTAATTATTCTCTGATATTTTTCCATATGCCTTTTTGAAATAACTGGCACCCTATTGGGGATATATAGGTAACTTCAGGTAGAAAAATAATTTTCTTATCAATTCAGCAATTTTTCCAAATCCCACATACAAAATCTCATTTGGTTCTACCCTTTCTTTGTACTGTAGAATATAAAACATTTTCCTATGATATGAAAAACGATGCTTTTGTATCAAGCTTTCCATTTAGCTTATTATATCTAAAGAAGTTTAAATGTTATTTAAAATATAATACTTGATGCCTAGTAATACTACATAAACAAAATTATCTGCAGATTTTATTCTGCTCAATAATTGCATCTTGTATAGGTTGTGCTTTCTTGCATACTAATCAGTTAATTCACCTAATATTTCAAGAAATTGTTATTTTCTAGATGAAAAAAATTGAATAGAAAGGTGCAATCCTCTTTGATGACCTAAGTATTTATAATAGGGTTTCACACTCAAGACTTCTGATTTGAAATCCTTTCCTCTTTCTACTAGAACAAATTAAACTCATAAAAATGAAATTTACATTGCTTGAACTAGTCTACAGGATCTCAGATGAATGAGTGATTTGAACAGGCACTTCCATTAAAATCTGTCCCCCATCACTGTCAGTAGTCCTGGAAGAATGCCTTTTATATGTCCAAACACACACACACACACACACACACACACACACAACATTGTCCTTTATTGATGACAGTAATGTTAAAAATAACATTTTTAGCAATGTCACTCCAATAATCTATGGTGTAACAGCAATCTTCAGTTTAATGCTTTCTGTGCTCTGCAGAAAAAATGCAGGCTTTCATATATCATGATGTCTCTGTTACTCATTGTTCTGAACTCTAGGTTTAGTGCTTATAAATTACCTATATCAGATTCCAAAGCGATGCTTTAGCAATCAAACTGAGTAGCATGATCTAGGAGCCTGCTACAAGATTTTAGGCATGTTTTACATACTGAAGAGTTCTGGTTGTGAATATCTTTATGTATCTATAAACCCTCTGACCGCATAACCTTTTTACACTGGCTTTCTAAACACTTGGCCAATTGATACTTTGTAGGCTACATGTGCTAAGGTTCATCTATGTATAGGTACCTAACTTTTTTCCTGGCATAATTTTAACCTATCAGAGTTTTGAAGCCATTTGGTAACTAATTTAATACAACTGGTGTAATCATTGGAGATCAGCAGGAAAATAGGGCCAATAGGATGTATGCATGTGTGTGTGTGTGTGTGTGTGTGTATGTGTGTGTGTGTGTGTGTGTGTGTTTGGAGGGGTGTATGAGTATGTATGTGTAAGTATGTCTATATGTGAGAGAAAGAGATACATAGACTTTAAGAAATTACTTCACATGATGAGAGTTATAGGACAAAGTTGTAGTGGAGACTAGTAGACTGAAAAGCAGAGAAATTGGGATGCTATGGTCTCCAGTTCAAAGGCAGAATCTCTTTTTATTCAGGAGATTTCATTTTTTTTTAATCTCAAAGCCATCAACTTATTGGATGAGTCAACCCATTTTATAGGGGATGATCTCAAAGTCTATTGATTTAACTTAAATGTTTAGTTTACTTAACTAAATTTACAATGTTTCACACCAACATCTAGACTGGTTTGATCAAACCTCTGAGTACCCTAGCCCTAGCTTATGATCTGCTACTGAGGTCACAATCAGGTTAATGTGCTGCACCCCAGTAATTCACACTCAGTCCTCAGCTAATTCTGTGAGAATATGGTTTTCCAAAACACGCAGAAAGGATCAAATTTGCCGGGCGTGGTGGCTCACGCCTGTAATCCCAGCACTCGGGAGGCAGAGACAGGAGGATTGCTGAGTTCAAGGCTTGCCTGGGCTACATAGTGAGCTCAGAGCTAGCCTGAACTACAAGTGAGACCCTGTCTCCAAAAAAGAAAAAAGAAAAAAGAAAAAAAAAAAGGATCAAATTAGACGAGATCAGCTGTGTTCAGGGTGGTATGAAACCAAATTAATCTTGGTACTCTGAATTGAAGTAGAGGATGATGTAGTGACTCAATCATATATGCCTTTAAACAGTACAAGCTCCTGTGCCAGAGGTGATGGCTCATGCTTGTAATCCCAGCAGTCAAGAGGCAGAGGCAGGAGGATTGCTGAGTTCCAGGCTTGCCTGGGCTATATAGTGAGCTCAGGACCAGCCTGAACTACAAAGTGTGACCCTGTATATATACATACATACATACATATATACACACATATATACATATATACACACACACACATATACACACATACATATATATGTGTACATACATATATATGTATATATACATATATATACGTGTGTGTGTGTGTGTGTGTGGGTGTGTGTGTGTATAGTACAAGCTCATTGTTTTAACCAGATTTCTTCAAATTTAAATATTTGTGGGGCCAGAGGGTTAGCTTAGTGGTTCCGGAGCCTGCCTCGCAAGCACAAGGACCTGAGTTCCATCCCCAGTAACCACATACAATGCTGGGCATGGAGACTCACGCCCACCAGCCATCAAACCACATATCACAGTGCCGGACATGGTGGCTCATGCCTGTAATCCCAGCACTCAGGAGGCAGAGACAGGAGGATCGCTGAGTTCGAGGCTTGCCTGGGCTACATAGTGAGCTTAGAGCCAGCCTGAACTACAAAGCGAGACCCTGTCTCAAAAAAAAAAAAATTAAATATTTGTGGGGCAGAGGAGTGGGATGGTTGGGATTCTACATGATAATACAACTGGTGTTAGGACCACAGTTGGAGTAGCAATGCCACTCCATAGTGCTGATCCCAGGGGGATGCACCTTCAGGACATATTTATAAGTGAAATAAATAGGTCATAGATGTGTAAATATTGTAACTGTTCTCTGGAATGAGAAGCTGAAGATGTTAATAAAATCTAGAATGTATGGTGATATTATGAAATAGAAAACATGCAAAGGGAAATATGGTGGAGGAGTGAGTAATGAGGGGTAAAGAAAAATGTGATGGTAATAAAAAAGGGAAACAAAGCTTATGTGATTAGGGGGTAGAGGGTTGTGGGGTGGGTGGGGGAATGGGATAAAATGAGACTTAAATAGTATCATATACTGGTACAAATTCCCAATATTGAGTGTAATCACAATGTGTATATACAATGTACCAATAAAGATAAAAATAAAAAATATTTTTAAAAACCTTGATTTAGGCTTTACTGTGAAACTGAACTGGATACCTAAAACTCAGAGAGAATGTTTCAACTAGAATATTTCTTACATGACCCAGCACGTGTGTGTATTTGTGCAACGTTACTTCATAAGCCAGGGCATCATTGCACCAGAGAGTATTATAAATGTAGATATTCATTACCTGTATAATAAACCACAGCATATATACAGATGAGAGTTGAAGTTTATTTCTAATAGTAAAATATTTATTTGAGCACATTTCTACCTTTCCATATAATAAAAGGAATCATATATTTGTAAGACACATGCCCAAGGCTGAGTGAGCTTCAGCTAGAGTACCACACGGCAGGAGAATTTAGGACTGATATCCGTAGATACTGGGCAAGGCCAGGGCCTAATACAGCATATCCTGTACTAATCCTTGTCAAGAAGCTTGACTGCCCTCTAACAGTGTTTCCTAAGAGAGGTCCCACAGGACCACTGGGAAGTGAGGAAACAATATATTTCCTCCTTTTTCAGATTCTTAAAGCTCTCTCTTTCCCCATTTTTCTTTCTCTTATCTTTTCTGGAACCCCAAACATGTTCTCCTCAATGACTTGGGATTTCAGGAAGAGTTATTTCAGGGAAGCCCGTTTTTGCTTTTCCATACAAATGTCTATGGAAAGTGAAAACACAGATGCGGCTGGGTGCTGCAGAACTGGGAGGAACAGACATGGTTTACTATCACACTAGAGTGCCTCCTGCCTGTTCGATGTGCCCTTTATAGCACCTGTGACTTCTGGCTTTTCCTCCAGCTTCTCAGATCCTGCAGCATCACTAATGCCCCTAATGTCTAGAAGTGAATTTCTATATCCATATCATTCTAGGAGGTTGCTGTATTCATTTATATATTCCATGCTAGGTTCTTCTTTTTTTGTGTGTGTGGTACTGAGGATTGAACACAGGGCTATCTCACTGAGCTACACCTACAGTCCTTTTTAAAAGGATTTTTAAAAATTTTGACACAAGGTCTTAATAAATTGCCCAAGCTGGACTCTAACTTCCAACCCTCTTAGCTTCCTGGAGTACTGGGATTACAGGTTTCTTAATTTAGTCTTTAATTCTGTGACACTTTATGTAGTTTTTTTTTTTTTTAAAAATGTCATCTTTAAACTAGAATTATTTTCACCCTTTCTTAGAGTGAAATATTTTGATAATTGTATTTTGGTATTTAATATACCTAATTTTAAAAAATCATGAGTCACGTATGAGGGTGGACACAGCCTGGATCTTCCACTTGCACATCATCTAGAGGACAGGCCCTGAAGGGCCTCTACCTGATTTGTATTTTTAGGGCTCTCTTTCTGCTCTACTTCTTTGTTTTGTTCAATAAGGGATTCAATCTCTTCCTTTTTCACACCTGTCTAGTCCTTCTAGAAGCCTTCAATTATATTATTGTACTAACAAGTAGCATCCCACAATAGCTGCAGCTCTTTCTCTACCCTTTTCTGCCTACAACCAGGACTGTGATGTAGAGCACAGCTTTCCTTCCTTTTGTATCACTCAGGTCTTTTATTTTGATTGTGAATCTTCCTTGTCTTCCAGAAAGTAGTGCAAATTTTGTTTAAAATTCTGTCACAAGTGATGTATTCATGTCTATTGTCCTTCTGGTGTCTTCTATGCTTGGAACTTGCCTTGAGAAATCTGCAGAAATTAGTTTTGCATAATTTTATACCAGGGAAAGACACCAACAGACTGGTTGGAATCTTCCTAGTCTTCTACGGTATCCTCTCAGCAACACCAGTGGCAAGAACACCACTGTTTGCAATGTCCTCCCTTAGTGAGGGAATTCTAAACATAAATTACTATTCATTTGGAGTTTATTCCTTGACTCCATTTTGTGGTTTACTTCAACTCAAACAAAGCAAGAGCTTGCTCTATAGCAGTACCTCCTATAATTCCAATGCCTTTAAGGCAGCCCTAGTTCAGTGTTTTAGCTAACAGTCTTTTCAGTCCTTTATTGAATACTTACCTGCCAGATAGCTACCTGCTAAAGTTTCAAGAAAACCATTACTTTGGATTCAGATTTTATCTACTACACTAAGGATATCCATGAGAAGTATTTTTTGACATAGAAAATGTTGACATAGAAAATGTTCTTCCCTTTATATTCTTCCCTTTATATTCCAGAGAATCCTGAGACAGTCAGCTCCACCATCTCTACTCTCTCGGGTCTTAGAGTCTGGGTCTGTGGTTACTTATGAATTCAAAACACTCTATCTTTGAACTGACACATTTTTCCTTTTAAGAACTCCTCCTTTCTGGTTTCTTTCTTACATGCTTAATTCTTTTCATGGTTCTCTTCAGTTACCAATCACTGTATTGGCCAGTTTTTCTGCTGTTGGACAAAGTACTACAGCATAAAGAAAAAAGGTTTATTTGGCTAATGGTTTTCAAAGACTCAGTCCATGGTCAGCATGGCTGAAGGAACTATCTGAGCATAATGGTATTGTTGTATTTGACAAGGAAATGGAACAGAGAGTAGCACTAGACAGGAAGAAGCCAAGGGCCATGAACCAGATTCAGTGTATGGCTGACAAAGCAAAACTGAGAAATGCACTAATCTATTTATTTAGCCCCCATGAAAATCAAGTGGATGTTTAATAGAATATGGTATGTTTTGTCAGCCCACTGAAATTCATTCCCTTTGAGCCAGCCATACTTAATCTTCAAATAAATACAAGTAAATAATTCAATTTAACGTGATACAGCTAGCTTGGCTACAACCAAAAATGCAAAAAACTCTTAAAAAAAAAGCTGAATAATTCTAGCATCTCACAAAAATCAAAGTCAATTTACCTTCTCAAACTCAGGGAAAATTCTTTGTTATGAACTTGAGTAAAAATAAAAGTTCCATAATGCCAAGACAGAATGGCACAAAGTAAATACTCCCATTGAAAAGACTAGCAGGATAGAAAAAGAGTCGAACAAAAACAAGACTGAAACTCAGTAGGGGAAACATTCAGTCTTGTGTGTCCGGAATCTGGGGCAAGCTGTGATGAGGAAGATCATAGTGGAAGAGCATGGCAGAGGAAAGCTGCTTTGTGTGTGATATCTGGGAAGCAGAACAGGGGAACAGCATGAGAGAAGAAGGGGCCAATGACCACAGACAGTAACAAGGTCCTTCCTCCATGGCAAACCCATGATCACTCAGAGTGTTCTTTGACGATCTCTTTCATGGCTTCTAAGCCAAGGAGGTTAACATTTAAGCTGAACTATCACAATTACTCAATGCCATTTATTTTTATTTTAGATAAACTGAGTGATCACAGCCCTCCAGTAGATATTAGGTGGAATGCGTATGGGTCAGTCAAATCTGCTCTTGACAATACACTTGCATGTGTTGCTTTTATTAGTTAAGGTTTAATATACGCCATGACCAAGAAAGAAGAACAAGATATTTTCTAGTTCTACTCAAGAAAATAAAAAGTTATGAAGCAAAAGGCCTTCCTGTCATATGCAGAGCTCCTGAACCTAACATCTGTGAATATATTTTGAAGATATATTTATTTCTTTTTGAAGGCTTATATTTATATTACTTAGTGCACACATCGTAAATGTATAGTTTGGTAATTTTTATAAAACAGGCACAGTTGAGTAACTAATGACCAGATTGAGAAATCAGGGATCACATACAGCACAAAAGCTTGACCGTTAAGCTGTTTCCAAGATAATCACTAGTCAGAAACTAGATGTTGAACAATAAGAATTCGTTTTCTTTACTTTTGAACTTTATGTAATTATGAACCATGGTTTATTTTACTCAAAATCCTGTTGGTGAAAATTATTCTTCTGCTGCATGTAGTTTGTTCTAGTTCATTGCCCATTTTATTGCATTACTTAAAAGCAGCACATTTTACTTTTGATTCCACTGTTATTGTGTATTTGGGTCATTCAAAGTTTGGGGCTCTTAAAAATAAAATTGTCATAAATTTACTTCTATTTGTTTTTCTGTAAACATCTATATGTATGTGTACTAAGATTCAAATTGTTGGAAGAAGGGATTTATATCTAGTGTTACTGGATTTATTTCATGTATTTGAAAGTTACTGCATTGATTTATATTCCCATAAATGCTGTTTCAGAGTTGTTTCTTCATATTTATTCAAACAGCTGAAATTGTCAGTCATTTTACTTTAATCCTCTTAGTACACATGATGGCATTTCACCGTAGCATTTCTTCATAATTTACTAATGGTTGTTATCACTGAGAGCATCTCATGTATGTATTAACTGTTTTGTAGTCATTTTTCAAGCCTTTTGTCATTGTTTTTTAAAATTATCTTTCCTAAAATATTCTTCATATAGACCCCTTTTCTATTCATTTATTTAAATATTTTTCCATGCAGTATCATATTTTTTACATTTTACATTTTCTACTAAGGTCTCTTGATGAACTTCATCACTAATTTTAATGCAGTTCATTTATCAATTTTTCCCTTTATATTCTGTGGTTTTGTGTGAGTGTCACAGTTAAGATAAGTTTGGATACCCCAAGGTCAACAAGATAGTCTCTTGTGTTACCTTCACAAATATTCACTTTCATTCATTTCAGTGAAAACACATATCAAGGATTCATTTGTGTATGATATGAGGTTTACATAATGACGTTTTCTCTGTATGAATATTTAATTGCCTAGGACCATTTATGAAAAGAGCAGTCTTCTCACACTGCAGTGCAAGGTAACTTTGGAAATACAAATATCTGGATATAGACGGGTTTGCTTGGGCTTTCTCTATTCTATGCCTTTGGCTTAATTGTCTATACTTTGTCATTATCACTTTGAAAAGCTACAATTATATGGTAAAATTTGATGGGTGGTTGTAATGGCATCTGACTTTGATCTTCAAGATTAGATTGGTAATTTGGCTTATTTCACCAAAATAACTTTCTATGACTGGATAAATAACTGATTTGTTTAGGCAAACCTGACACATTTTTTCAATATTAACTTTTCTAAGCCAGGAAGGCACATTATATATTCTGTCCTTTGTTTACACTCTTTGTGTTAGGTCTGCTTTCCTCAGTGGTGGTATGCAGTTGTCTATATAATTTAAACCAGTATTTAGATTATTGTCTAATTTTTTGTTGCTACTACATGTTGTATTATTTGTTAATCTTTATCTAATACAGATATGATTGCTGTTAACATTTTTATGTTGAGTTAATATACAGCAATTTAGCAAATTTACTTATCAAATGTAACAGTTTCTGTCAGCAATCTTTTCAGTGTATTATGTATAAAATCTCATCATTTGTTGGGCCAGAGGGTTAGCTCATGGTTCCGGAGCCTGCCTCGCAAGCACAAGGTCCTGAGTTCGATCCCTGGTAACCACATATAATGCTGGGCGTGGTGACTCACGCCCACCAGCAATCAATACCACACACCACAGTGCCGGGCATGGTGGCTCACGCCTGTAATCCCAGCACTCGGGAGGCAGAGACAGGAGGATTGCTGAGTTCATGGCAGCTTGCCTGGGCTACATAGTGAGCTCAGGGCCAGCCTGAACTACAAAGCGAGACCCTGTCTCAAAGAAAAAAAAAAATCTCATCATTTGCAAGTCTACATATAAGAGTTTTATAGTTTTGTGTTACGCCTTCTAATTCCACATATTGTTTCTTTCCACCAACTTACTGCAGTGAATATATTTTTCAGTCAAATCTATTATAGAAGAAAGGAAATGTATGTTATTATTTGTGTGAGACAGAAAGTTTTCAGTATTTTATTAGATATTAAATGTGCTCCAGGCACCTTGTAGCAATGATGGTGAATCTTCTAGAGCTTCTAGAGCTGTAACCTTCTAGAGTTACAAACAGTGCACTGAGGCACATGTGCCATGGGCTCACCACCCCTCCTTTACCAAGATTTTTGGCAAAGTAAGGAAGTTCTCTTTTGTATCTGCTTTAAAAAACTTTCTTTTTTATCTTAAACAAGTGTTCAGTTTTTTAGATGCATTTCTTCTGAATTTATTGGGCTAATTTGTTAATTTCATAACATTCACTGATTAATGATAAACCAACTTTGCATTTGTCAGTCTCACTTTTATGTGTTATTAATTAGTTGAAATTTTGTTCATAAATACTATACCTCTGTTTATGAAAGTGATTGCAGTATAATTTTTTTTTATTTTTTGATGTTTGCATATGACTTTTTAGTAAAAGCATTCTACTGATGTCATTAGGTGAATTGTAAAATATTTACTCCTTACCTTTTCTCTCAAACCATTTGTGTACGTTTTGTTTTATATTGACTAGATTTTCTTACTGGAGAATATTTACTATAAGTAAATTGATTTTATTTTTATATCATTTGCTATAATAAGCAAGTATTTATTTGGTCAGTTTTCATTTGTTATATTTTTCATATATGCTTGATTTATCAAGTTCTAGTTTTCAGACTTTCTCTGATCTTAATTTTCTTTTCATCAAACTTCATGAGGTAGTGAAATTACACATTTTCAACCTTCTATTTCTACTACATTTATGTGGGTGTATGCATTTTCCACCAAGCATTGCTTCAGAATAATCTCACCTATTTTGATATTTGTATATTTTTTATTCAATTCCATTTTATAATTTTTGTTTGATCTCACTTTCCAAAGTACTGGAAATTTTTATTTATATTTTGCTATTTATTTCCAAGAGTTTTATAACTGGCAGAAAGTATATTCTGTTTTAACTTTTTTTAATGTTCCAAAATACTTTGGAAATAATCTACATTCAACAGTGGATGCAGTGGCCATTTCTAGTACATGCATTCTACTGTTAAATTCATTCATGGAATATGTAATGTCAGTTTTATTTATGTTTGTTTTTTTAGTTCTTAAATTTCCATTGTGGTATCTTGCATAGATTTTTGATTCTCTAGTGAAATTCTCTTATGCTTTATTTTAGTAAAGCAATCTATTGTAATTATTTTAAAGTGTAGTTCTGCCAATGTTGATAACTGAATCCCAGAACTGTGGTTGCTTTTCCCTTGCTCTTAGCCTTCTATTGCTTTCCTCTAGCATTCATGATAATTTACTGAATGCCAAACCTTATGTATGAAAATTATACCATATATATAATATAATATGAGATTGATTCCCACACTCTTCCAAAGTTAAAATCCTTGACTCTTTTTGGTTTGAAGTCTTGGCCTCTTGTCTGCATCATTTTGGGAAACTCCAAAGCTCCAATTTTTGCCTTGTCACCTCTTTGAGACTATGAAGACTTGTGTCAGATTTTAAGCTTTCACCTACAAATCTCTATTTAATATTTTCACTTCTTTGTCTTATGCCTTTGGGCAACCAGTAAATGCCATGAAACAGAAAGCACCAACAATTATAAGACTCATCTCAGTATGCTTTCCTTCTGTTTTTCTCAGAAAGTCGGAACTCTTAAGATCTGGCTGTTTTGGTAGAGCTTACAGATGCCTCAAAACTTTTTAAAAAATTTATTTTCAGATCACAGTCAGGTATGCTGGCATGTGCCTGGAATGGTAGTACTCAGGGGGCTGAGGCAGAAGGATCACTGTGTGACTGAGGTCACTCTGAGCTCTAATGAGTTGAAGACCATCCAACACTACATGGTGAGGGACACCCTGTGTCAAAAAAACCAGTACTCCTACTACTAGTATTGCATCTAATAATAGTTTTGTATAGCTTTGTAACTTGTTCCCATAAGGAGTTATCAGAAAGAAAAGGTACTCAATAAATTTTTTTGCATTTGTCTCTTGTGAATAAGGTCATACCATCTGCTTTCCCTACCTCATACTATATGATATATTTTGCATCTTAGAAAATGCCAAGGAAATTCAAAATTGTTATCTCCTTGAATTATTGTTCTTTTAAATTTTAAAACTTTTTATCTTTATGTTAGACTTTTATAGTAGCCAGATTTTCTAAATTTAGTGCAAGGTTTTAAAATGACATTTCCTGCATCGATCCCTTAAGCGATGTATTACAATATTTTTCATAGAAGGAAGATCTGAGAGAGTTTGTAGTGGTTCTTCTGTCCACATTTTATCCCATTAAACAAATACCGTTAAGTCACAGGAAATGAGACTTTCCTTATTTCCTTTTCATTCCGTGAATATCAAAAGCTTGTTCTGATTTTTCTTGTCATTTGACTTCTGTGTAAAGTAATACTTTTTTCTTTTCCATTGAAGCCCACTGAATTCACACCACTTAGAAGACCCGAGAATATACCCTCTGCTCCCTAGAAATGACAGTTCCCTCAATGTTTTCCAGACCTGGTATGTTTAATGAAACTGCCTGCACAGAAGCTCCTAAATTACCTCCCTTCATGTCTTTTATGACACCGGTGTTTTTCTGCTCTACTTTGTAGGTCCTCTCATGCAATCACTGTACTTTTTTTTCCTTTGTGTTTTCTTATTTCTGAGCTGTTTTTCTGTAAATTATTGTGAACATGCACTTCATCATCATCTTTTGATTATCAGTGATCTGTGACATTTGAAGTGTAAAGAACCTATTAGTGATTTATTTCCACAGTAGTGTGGATTGAGGACCTTCTGACTGGGGCACAGTGTCTGCTACCTGCATTGGGAAACACTGCACACCACCCAGATTTAGACCAGATATTTTACATTTTGTTATCTGAATTTCTTTGACAATGTGACTACGATCCAGTGGGTAAGCCAGAGAAAGAAGGTTAAGCAGATGAGAACTTCCCTGCTTTAGTGTGTTCATGTTGTATGATTTCTCTTTTCCTTCCTGGCCAAGCTGCCTTCCAACCTCTTTCTGTGAATCCTGTTATACATATACATGAGGGTATATGTCTCTTGTCTTTTCATTATTTAGATTTTAAGTCATTGCTCCAAGAACCAATTCTTATCATAAATCTAAGTCCCCCTAGGGAATCAACACAGTGTCATCTTCTTCTTTAGCACATAAACATTTAATATACACTTATTTAAAGATTCATAACAAGACATCAGTAGGATGTTTAATTGTGAGACACTTCTGTGAGGTGCTTTGAACAATATAACAATTATTAAGCTACAATTTTATTATTTTATATTTAATTATCGGTTTCCATCCTCACTTTTTAATTCCAAACCCCCCCTCAGGTAGCTTCACATGGAATTTAGCACATCCTTTAAATTCTGGATAATTATTGAAAATATACTCAGCTTAGCAAGATCTTGAAAATCTGTATTTTGTGATTATATTAACAGAATGCTTGTATCTTTCTCTGTCAATGTGCTCAAGTAGAGTTAAAAGCAGTGTGTAAAGTTGCTATCCACATCTTATATGTTTCTAAGTAATTCTTACTACAAATTACCTTTTCTCTTGAATCTTCTTTGGGATATTTTCAGAGTTCCTTTTTTCTTAATCTCAAAATCTAGCTCTTAAAGAGGAAACATGGGTACCTATCTATTTTAAGTGTGTGTGTGTGTGTGTGTGCGTGCGTGTGTGTGACCTATCTTCTTTAAGTGTGTCTGTTGTTTAGTTATATGATGACTATGATATTTCTGATTTAGTAAAACCATCCTGCTGTGTCAGTCCAGAGATCCTCATTGTTCTTGTAATTTTCTTGACATTGTCTTTGTTTTAATTCTAGAAGACACAGGAATATCTTTCAAGCTTGTCAATTATAATAATTGCTTGTCAATTATTATCTCTTACATATTTTACTTTTAAAAATCACTGATTGAACATGAAAATTGCATGTGAATAAACAAGTCTGTCTTGAAAAACTAAAAAAAAATTACAAATAAAAATTACTGTACTGGGCTGGGGTTGTAGCTTAGTGGCACCATACCTGCCTCGCAAACACAAGATCCTGAGTTTGATTCCTGGTACTGGAAAAAAAAATGGAAAAAATTATTCTATGAAGTAGGGGGGTTTGACTGTAATTGGGAAGGTGAAAGATATTTTTAAAAACCACATACATGGTAAAGCAAATATTTATAGTGCCAAACAATAATCTATTAATAGTGATTTTTCAAAGCATATAACTGTCTTTTTGTTTTCTGTGTATTATTTTTAGTCATACCTTATAACTAAAGAAAAGCATGATTATTGGCCTAAAGAGGCAAGTATAATTGAGAAAATATAAATTTTTTTTAAAAAAATCACAGCTTTACCTCTTAACCTTGATATTTAGCAGATGTATGTTCTTAGGTAAATTACCTGTTTGAGGATCTGTATTTTCAACTGTTAAAGCTAAATATAATATTCAAGAATATTAAATAATATGATATAATATTTAAGAATATAATATTCAATATAATATTATATTCAAGAATATTCTTTTGCTTTTTTTAGGCTACAATTAAGGGTGGTACTTATACCTGTGACAGTGATACACTTTTATAGTGCTGACTGCTTGTTTGCATCAGCATACAAATTCCTGTTACAGTGAGTCAATTATGATGGTGATATTGATGATATAGCACCATTAAATGAGTGTTATGCACCCACTACATCCCAGTGTCTCTTATACCTTTCAAAGTAACTGTTGATGTTTTCTGAAAGCTTATGGTTAATTAGTTATACCTGTTTTCAAGCACTAAACCAGTTCAAGAGCAGGTACAAGTGTGTCAGAGGGATTAAAAATATCAGCCTTTCAGTTGGAAAGTTGGGCTGGGTAACGTAACTAGAAGTGAGATTCTTGACATAGTATTTTTTCTCCTGAATTTAAATGGCCTCTTTCCTCTATGAGCAGAAACATTACTCAGACAAGACTTCTTGCCAGCTGCATGAGTTCAGACTTCTCTATAAATATCTTTGTGTTGAAAGAATTTCCAGATTCTGAATGTTTTGTGACTAGAAACCTGTTTCCAGAGGAAAGTCAATATCTGTGGCAGGAGCAGGAGAGCTTGGAGGACAGTGCATCAGCCCTACTCACAAGATGTCACAGACAAGAGACACAAACTTTCACCCTACCCTCTAGAAGGCTGTGACCAGTGTGCTTACTTTTCACTGTCTCTCCTGTTTCTGCTTCCTGCAGGGAAGTCTGCATGTAGGTTAGAGTCAGAGTCCAGAGTTGTTCCGAAACTGTTCCTTTCCAGAGGGTGACATGCATGTCAACTTTGTGGAAACTTGGCCAGAGAATGTGGATCTTTCTAATAAAAGTTATTACTGTTTCCAATTCACAGATACAATAGCTAGGCCTCATTGTGCTTAGGTTATTTGCACAAACTCTCACAAAGAGTGAAAGACAGAAATGTGTTTTGTACAGGTACCTATTCTCAATGTGGAATGTGATCATAATGTATATATAAAATGTACCAATAAACTCAATGAAAAGAAATTAAGGACAGAGCAGGGATTCAAATCCAATTATTCCTGCCATCCCCTAGTCACCATTACTCTCCTTTCCTTCCTTCCTTCCTTCCTTCCTTCCTTCCTTCCTTCCTTCCTTCCTTCCTTCCTTCCTTCCTTCCTTCCTTCCTTCCTTCCTTCCTTCCTTCCTTC